>JAHWLE010001547.1:0-10584 GCA_024679135.1 Phytophthora foliorum | reverse complement strand
TGTTCGCGTGGATCTGCAGCGTGCGGGCGCGTCACGTGCCGCTGCTGGTGGCGCACGTGCAGCAGAAGGCCAAGCTGCTGGCGTCGAGGCACAAGATGCGCGACGCCTTCAAGGCCTCCAACGGCTGGTACTACCGCTTCTGCGGGCGGTACGGACTCACGCCCGCCTCGCTGCACGCGGGAGTGGAGGCTCCGAACGCAGCTGGAGAGCACAAGCCAGAGAGGGAGACTACCCAGTGGAGCTCAGTGAGGGACAAGGCGGCCCAGTTTGGCCCCGAGTTCGTGTACGCTGTGAGTGAGGCCAGGCTCTTTTATCAGGCGCTCCCGAGGGAGCTGACGCCCAAGGTGGGGGCGACTACAGGGACGACTACTACTGAAGGGGTGGAAGGGAGTGGCGTGATGCCGGGGAAGACTGCGCGGGTGCTCGTACTTGTGTGTACGAATGGAACGGGCACACATAAGATCCCGCTGCTGGTGGTAGGAAAAGAGCGAGTGCCGGCGTGTCTGGCGGCCTTACGCCCGGAGCTCCTCCAGGGAGATGTTAGTAGCGGAGAGAAGATTTACACGGGGATTGGAAGGGGAGCGGCCTACTACAGCCAGCGGGAGATCTGGTGCGACGATCGAACGTTCAAACATTGGTGTGAGCGAGTGTTTCTCCCCGCTGTCCAGCGACGCACTACACAGCCCGTCTTGCTTGTGGCGGAGAACCCGGGTGGCCGCCTTGCAGCATTTCAACAAGAAAACGTGTCGACGATATTTCTTCCGCTGCGTGCAGACAGTGAGGTGAGTCTTCTGAGCCAACAGCAGACTCGACCTGAGGCTGTTGGCGTCACCAATGCCGATGCTACCTCTCCTGGTCAATTTCAGTCGCTACATGGCGCGGTGATCCGTGATCTCAAACGACGCTACAAAATTGGTCTCTTTCTAGAGCGATTGAGTTTTCTCGAGACACCAACTGACGAGAAAATTCGACTCGTGCAGCGCGGGAACAAGAAGCCGGAGGGTAGTGCTGGGGTGGCCCTTGGGCAAGAACCGAATCTGATCGATGCTATGAGCTTACTAGACGAAGCATGGGTAGCAACCCCACCAGCACTTATTAGAAGTTGCTGGGTCAAATCATGCTTGGCCAACAGCGCTCTCCTGTCAGCGCCCGTACCCATAGCCTCTCCAGAACTGAGCGATGATGATATGGTTCTGGAGTTGTGCTCGATGCTGCGCAACACGAATCTTACCGACGATATGAACAAGCTTGCAAAGAATTTGCGACACTGGCTTTACGTGGATGATGATTCCAGTGAGCAAATGCAGCAAGAACTGTTGTTCGATATTCAGCAGTTGCTGCAAGAAGAGGAACAACAAGGATGCGATAAACCCCTCGCACATGATCAACAACAAACTCAAATGCAGTTCCAGTTACAGCAGCAGCAAAGCGCAACAGGCTTTATGGATTCTTCTGGCATGCCTGCAGCTTTTGATACGAACCAGCCGGGACCTTATGGATATCGCTCAAATGATCAACCGGAACCAGTACCGGCCCTAGATCCAGATGTAGTACTTGAGGAGAAGCGCAAATCCGTCAGCTTGGCGCTGCGGGCGCTTGCTGAAGCTGAGGAAGCGTTGGATAATGCTGATGTCGCTGATTTTTTTGGTGAAGAAGCCGCAGGCCAGGCTACGGAAAACGTCTCACGGGCACTACGAAGGCTACGTCGTATTCAGCGAGGCAAGCAATCAGCTCTTGTGGCGGTCGCCGTGAACGCCGCTGCCAGCGGTGATGCGAATGGCAGTACTAGTGGTGCCTTAAGCACACACGAATATTTCTACGGTAATGGAGCGCGAGGAAGAATTTCGTAAAGTGTCACGAGTGGTATCGAAAGGTGCAGAAATATGGATTCTAGTGTCTGAATCATACCGAGTCAAGAACACGACCTTGCCCACTAACTTGTGAATTAGTTAACGGGTTTGAGTACTGATGCAGCCATATTTGAGGCCTATTGGTTAATGTAGTGCTGAGACCTGGATGTTCAGCTGCTGACACTGCTGGCACTACGCTTCTGGCCGATTGTGGAGCTGGGTTTCGTCTCGGTTGGTTGAAATGGGATGGAAGAAGCAGGCTCCACGACGTAGATACCGCCGCCCAGACCGCCGATGCTCACCATGTGCTCGGCCACCACACGCAGTGGTAAATCCTTCACGACGCCCTTGAAGAGCTTCTTGGACATGATAAGCAGAACTGCGATTGACATTGGACCTACATGAGTAAGGTGGAATTTATGGGAAAGTTGGAGATGCGAGCGTACCTGCTCGTCCGTCAGGTCGCAGCACACGGAGAAGTTCTTTGAACACCTTCGGGTACAGCTGAGCAGCGAAAAGAGACACGACACTAGTGTTGGGACTCGATGAAGATACAAAACATCATGTCAAGACAGCAGCGTACCTTGTTGTTTTGGCGCTGGTTGCCGCAGCGGACACCGAATGGCATGTCAATCATGACCCGGTCGATACTGTGGCTACGTAGGGGCAACCGCGCGCTGTCCCAGCGTGCAATATCCACCGGTCGTGGTCGGGTAAGTGCGTTCTGGCCAGCCTTGCCGGACGGCAACTCATCTAGCTCACCACCAAGAGCGTACACGCCGTTATTCGTAAAGTCGGCGGAGCAGATCGGAAGAGTGCCGATTCCGCACATGGAGTCCAGCACCACGTCGCCGTACTTGTGCTGCGCAAGCTGCAGCATGAGGTATGCCGTACTAGGACGCAGTGTTGAAACGTACTGCGCATCTGCCAGCGCACTGCGGCTTTCGTTCGCGAGTCGGTTGCGGAACTGAATCTTGCGCGGGTCAGCCAGTGCGATACCCGCCACCATGAACTTGTAGAAGATAACCACGACCACCTCCAGATCGAACTCTGTCAAGTTCACACCCCACCCAAGCTTCTCAATCACGCGGGCGCCCACTTCACCCGCCACAACCTGCGAGTTGTACGCGTGCTTTCCATCGCGCACACAGGAGCCGCGGAACTTGATTTCGCTGTTCTCGACGGGACGCACCGCGTGCTGTTTCCACAGCTTCACCGCCGAGTCCCAATCCGCCTTCATCACCAATTGCTGCAGCGCGCGACACCAACCGTCAGTCCAAACACTCCCAACGTTTCACCGCTGTTGCCACGCACCCCAATCTGCTTCACGCCGGCGTCGCTCTCCGTGTCAATCTCCTCGCTTTTTGCCAGCAGCGCCAGCGTTGCCTGCACCGAGCGCAGTTCCTGCACCTCAGCCGCCGACGATCTGGTCTTGAGGATGATTTTGCCTACTGCAGCCTGGCCCTGCATCACCTGCATGTAGGGCGGTCGAGGGTTCTCCTGCACGCTGCATACCTCCAAATGCTCCACCTACCAACGGCCAATGACGCACAATCAGCGCAACATGTCTGATACTACACCAGTATAGTAGACATCCTACCTGCAACTTGGATCGGATCTCTTCCCCCACGAGGAACTCCAGTCCACGCAGTACCAGCAGCAAATACGTTGACACGTCCGCCATCGTTACCACCACCACTTTTGTGACACCAAAAGGTGTGCTACAGTATACAAAAGCCAAGTCAAAAGCCGTTACATAGTTATCAGATCCCCACGCAATCTGAGTCTGAAAAAGTGCGTCACTAAAGTCTCGACCACCATGGACCCGTCCAAGCTGCCGCTGTTCGCCCGAGGCAGGAGCATGTTGAGCGAGGCGCTGTCCCCCACCACGAGACGACGCTTTGCTGGCTTTCTGGAGCCTTCGACGCCGCCAAATGGGGCCGATACGCACTCCCCATTCGCGTTTTCCCACCCTTCAAACCCCGCGCAGCAAAATCCGTCGCCTGTGAGACGAGCGCCCTCCATTCGGCGCCGATCCGCTCTGTCCGATACAGACTTTGACGGACACAGTGCGAGGGACAGGAATTTGGTGAAAATCCAGTGCAATTCGCGACCGTTTTGGGTGCAATTGGCCCTGGAGCAGGGCCAAGTGGTTGTACACGGCTTCGAGCGCAGCGCTGACAAGGGGAAGAGAGGACCACCGGGGGATGTAGAGAAGTCGGGGCTGGTCCAAGCTGGCGACGTGTTGGTGGGTGTCAATGGGGAGACGAGGAGATACGCGACTCTGGAGATGGCTCAGATGACGCTGGCCAATGTGGAGATACCCGTGGAGCTGACGTTCCGACGCGTGGTGGTAGTCAAGAAGACGCTCGGGGAATACACCGACAAGCACATTGCTCGGTATTTGGCCTTGCAGGACAGTTTGTTGGTGCGTGCACGTGGCGTCCAGGAGGCGGTGCTGCTGGTTCAAGCGTGTATTGAAGTATTTGGCGAAAGTCAGTCGACGGTGCCGTTGGACGACTATATTGCCCACGTTGAGGATGTGGTGCTACCGTCGCTAGGAATTTTGGCGGATGGTGCAGTCACTGATAGGAAGCATCGGTTTGATCAGATTAAGCAAGTGATGGAGACTGTACATCAGCGTGTGGACTCTCGGAAGAAAAAGCAGGCCAAAGCGTGGAATGCTGCGAAGAGCTCGAACTACCGGCGAATTGAAATTTTGGCGAGACAACGTGCAAGCATCAAAGAAAAACTTGAAAAGATGCGAGAGAACCGCAAAGAGCTACGACCGGAGAACCACACGCTGTGGTCTGAGTACATCGAGCTACGTCACTTGTTTACACAGCTAAGTGAGAACGTTGAAAAGTCGAAACAAGAGCACTACCTGCCGGATTTCGAAGGATACTCGCTGCGATTTGGGAGTGACGGCATATATGTGGGAATTGGAGATGTCTGGATCCCATCGTTTCACGCAAAGTTCTCCATCGAAACTAGATCAACGGCACCGCATTTGTCTCTGCATATCTCGACGCCTTCAGCTCATGGCCTCAAACTCCGTGCGATAAATTTTACGCTAGCCACGGAAGGTCGTCTGCCGAGCTTTCACTGCGATGAACTCAACGTGGAGGCGCAGCTTGTAGCTGACATCCCGCTAGTTTTTGACTCGATATCGGGGTGGACAGTGCCTCAAGAGGAGCTGGATGTCAAGCTCATGAGTTTCGTGTACTATGAACGAGAGGCCAACAGCACCAAGCGCGGCAAAGACCACGACACGATTATGAAGATGTTTATCAACCGCATGTTGCCGTCTGTTGTGAGAGGTGCTGCTCAACGATTATTTTGCGTAGAACTGGGGCCACTGATCCAGCGCCGCGAAGCTCAAGTCGTGTTATCAGGCGATATCAAAATCAGTGGACGGAAGATCTCGGTTTACGATGCGGCACTATACAATACACATACAGATGCAAAACGTCCAAAAGATCATGATATATCGGAGGTGGCTCGTGAAATCATGGCCATCTCAGACGACGAAGCTGAAGTTTTGTACTCTGTCTTCAAGACATTTATCGACACGCACAACAACAACAAAACGCTGTTTGGCAAGGCAGAAACACCCCGAATGAGCATTCGCAACCTAATCAGCTACTTTGAGAACTTTAACCAGACACCCCACTTGAAAGCATTGATGTGCGAGCTGTGGGGTCAGAGTATTCAGCTACTGTCGTCACCGTCTTCGGACTCGCCATCTCGTAGAGATCAAGGAGCTTCATCACCATTTGCGCTGATTATCAACACCATCGAGCAGATCAAAGAGTATCCAGTGGACGTGTCCATTTCGCTGGTTGATGTTACATTTCGCCTCGATCTGTGCGAGGGAGCAGCGACGTACTACATGGCACTGCAACGCATCATTCGCAGAAGCATGGATACAAGCTCGGTTGGTCTTGCCAATTTGGCTGAGCTACGGGATGGTACATATCTGCAGAATAAACTGGCACGGTTAGATGCCCGGTACGAGAAGGCGACTCAGTTGCTGTCATATGTCGCCACCAACGTCGACGTGCTCGGTGTTATTTTCCGCGGCGCGCTTCCGAGTGGTATTACGAGCCGGTTGTTCGTGGAAGCTAGAGATCTTGCTTGCAAAGGTCCATGCGCTGGATCAGTAACGATTCCACTAACCGATTTATCAACCTTGTCTTCACGTGATGGGGTGGAAATTGCGACCCAACACACCAACGAACCTTCGGCATCCATCCTGACGAGAACGCATGAAAATGGAGGCCTGGTGTTGTCAAAATTTCTGCGTGATTCGCTTCAGGAGAACGGGCAGGACGGTATAGCGGAACTTCCGAGCGATCGCTTGAAAGTAGCCGTGAAGAACCCATCAGTGCGCGTGCTTTTCGAAGTTCCATCCGACTTATCGCAGTTGCAGCCTGGACAAGCTTTGACTCCGTTTGCGGTATCTGTAGTCACCGATGACCCTACCGAGCCTCCGAAGCTCAAAGTCGAGACTGGAGATTTTGGCAAGTGCCAGTATAAAGCTGAGAGTGTCACGTTGAGTGGAACAATGTGGCAATTCTTGAAGCGAACCCAAGAGTCTGCCGACAGCGTACTGCATGTGCAGGAGGTGGAGCCGTCGGAGAGATCGGAGAGCACAACCGTCACGCCGTCTGGAGCTACCAACGGAGAGGAAGCCAATGTTTGGGACGAGTATCTGGAGTCTCCGTTTTTCAGTCTTCGGTTCCACTTCTTCACTTCATGTCAAGTTACACGCGACCATATCTTCTTGAGTCTCGGGAGTGCTTCTTTGACAGAACCGAAGGTGGCTCAGCTAAAGCACCGTGTCTGTCTCGGCCAGTTGTTGCAAGACCTAGACATGTTGAGTGTCGTCGACCCGGAGGCAAATAGAAGGAAGGCAGGTGCGAGATTCCAGCATGCGCTTCACCAAAGAGCCGCGGACCCTCGACGTCACGGACCGGCCTCCGTCTCGAACTACTCCCAGAGACAAACTCTTTTCTCGCAGTCAAGTTTCACGTCCATCGACGACTTCGACGGCATCAGTGAACCTGCTTCAATGTATGAAACCGAGGCGATGGACGGTGATGCCCATGCCACGCGACAGTATTTTGAAGTCGCTGGTAGCGACATGCCAAATGTGGCCAGCCAGGTTGACACGGACGACGAAAGCCAATTGCCATCACCAATTCAGCCCAATGTTCGTCCACAGAAGAACGCACATTATTTTTAAGATCAAGCGTGAAAAAACCAGAAGTACACTGATCTTTTAGGACCAAAAACTAGGAAATCTTTGCTTCAAATTTCATGATAAATAGCCGCCACCTTCTAGGCGTTACTAAGTGCATGGCCTGTCAGACGTTGCGCATCAGCTGTATAGCTGACAGCACTTATACTTTACACCAATCAAACTGCTCGAATTCGATCGTCCGCGTTTTGATTGGCTGTCCGGAGCCGCCATCTCTTCCCCCACCTCACACTTCTTTCCGCCGTGTAGCCATGAACAGCCAGCGGCGCCCGGCGCCCGAGTCGACTTACGCGTCGCAGGCTGCGCGCTGGAAACAGGGCTTCAAGACGCCGCAGCCGCAGCAGCAGACGGACCTGGAGAACGCGCTCGTGTCGGAGCTCTGCTCGTCCGTGGGCTCCTCGTCCTTCCCGCCGCGCGAAGTGCTGCAGAAGCTGCTGCGGTACCTGCACACGCTGGACCACGACGTACGGGTGGTTTCTATGAATTGATATCTAAAGTCTCTTTAAGTTGATGTCTGTCCTTTTTTGATATTTCAGTACATCTGCGAGCTGCTCGATGACAAGTTTGAAAGTCCGCTGTGGCAGGTCAAGGCCAAGGCGCTGTCCGTCCTCGGTGCACTGCTGGGTAGTGCCGAGGCCGAGTTCTACAAGCAGTACTACAGTGGACGCCTGGACCTGCTGGAGGACCTGCGCAATGCCAGGAAGGACATGCTGCGTAAACGCGCAGACAAAGTTTACGTGCTGCTGAAAGACTACGTGCCGCCCGACGAGGAGAGTCCGCTGGAGATGATGCGGAGGATGCAGGAGGAAGAGGTGGAAGAGGCCCAAGCCCCGGAGATGCACACGTTGATGCACACGTCGCCCGTGGTGGCGTCGGCTCAGACGCCGCAGGACCTCATGATGGCGATGAACGACTCGCCCCGCAGTAGCAGCGCCCCGCTGCCTGCTCCTGCACCGCACGAAGCGTCTGCGTTCAGCTTTTTGGCGCAGTCACCCCAGCACGAGTATGCGCCGGCTCAGATGGCAGCTGAGCCGATGACACCTCCTGTCGGCAACTCGGCGTTTGGCTTCCTCTCCTCGAATGGAGGTGAAATGGATTCACCGCCGCAAGCAGCAGTGCCAGTTCCCGGATCGGCGTTTAGCTTCATGGCAGCCTCGCCTCCCCAGAGTAACCCGTCAGCTGTAGTACCAAGCATGCCGACTCCCAGTGCGCCGCCTCTATCGACGGAATCATCTGGCTTCGGTTTCTTGAACCAGGCAAATAGCATACACGCCATCGAGCATGGTATCCCATCGTCGTCGACGGCCGAAATGCCCTCGGCGTTTGGATTTTTGGGTGGTCAACAGCAACAGGAACAGCATTCTTCATCAGCTGTTGCTCCTTCGCAGGCTGCACCTACACCTGTGCTACAGCGTCGTCACACCATCTTCGATACACTTCCTGAGCCGACAATGCTGCAGCCATCCCACAATGTGATCGAGCCAGAAGAAGAGAAGAAGACGAAGGAGGAGGAGCCCGAGATGTCGGACCCAATTCACGATGCCTTCGAAGGCATGGACGCTGATAATGGCGCCCAAGCACTGGATTCATTTGATGCTTACAAACCATCGTCTGACGCAGTGCACGGTGGGGCTGATGCTGATGTGCCAGATCCTACACAATCAAACGAGCCTCTCCGAGAGGTTATACTGGAAATCGAGGTGCCTCCAGGACCAATGGGAGTAATGCTGGACCGTACAATTCCTGACATGACCGTGATCGAGCGGTTCGTACCGCTGCCTACTGGTGGCCGTGGTTACCTTGAGCTCCACCCGGCTATTTGTCCGGGTTGCGCTTTGATTAGTATTAACTCTATATACGTGGAGAACAAAGGGCTGACCGAGGTGGGTCCAATCCTAGGCTCACTCACGAATGCGCCCAAGCTGTTGCGCTTCAAGAAGCTGATGAATAATGGTCGCACCGCCAACCCGTCGACGCTTCAGATGCCTTATGTCCCTCCCCCACTGGAAGAGGAAGAATGCAGCACAACAGACGAAAAGAGTGTGGAGGAGGACCAAATTCAGCCTGAGTCCGAGGACATTCACACACCAGGAAGCTCGACTGGCGAAGCGTTCATGACTCGTTTGCACGGGTACAACAGCGGCTTGAGCGAGATCGAGGCTAAATTGAAAGAGATCGTCCGTCGTGAGCATGGTGGGCAGCCTGTGGCGGACCGCCGCAACCAACTAGCACAACTACACGGCACCGTGGAGAAGATTCAGACGCAAGGCATTGACTCGGTGATTTTCGGAGCACATCGGCCGCCTAATTATGAAGAGGTCAAGCAGTTCCGCTCAACACTCGTCCGCAAGGCTGACGAGCTGGCTCGCCTCATTCAGAGTACCGCAAGCACAGACCCTCCTCCGCTGTACATCAGCGTTGCGGCATCGGACGAGGAGAAGCTTCCTGTGTCGGCTTTCGCGTTCGTCGGAGGAGACAGCAACAGCACGGTCAATGACCCACCACTAGGTATATCACAGCTGCAAGGCGACTCCGGTTTCCAGTTTTTAAACGCCAATCCTGAAGTCACTACCGCTCATGGAGGAAACGTCATGGTGACACCACCCGTTCAAGCAGACAACTCGTACGGCTTCAGTTTTCTCCGCGACAACGCCCAGCCACAATCCGAGGCCGCTGCTGCCCCGCAACTGACTGTCAGTCAGGCGCCTACCAGTCCGTCGTCCAGTTTCGGCGTGCTATCGACCGATGTTGCGAACCCGGTGGTGGACGTAGCTACCAATGTGTTTGCTGGACTCAGCTTGAAGGACGACCGCCTACAGCCGCCAAGTAGACCCGCACCAGTGCTAGACGAAACATTCACGAAGAGCAGCCACGGACGACCCATGGGTCTCAGTGACCTGGAGGCCTCTCTGCGGTCGACGGCGTCGGGAAGGCCGCCGATGGGTGCAGTGGCCGAGTCCACCCAGTCGTCCTTCGGCTTCATGTCCACCATCAACGCCCGCGACCATTCCGTGTTCAACAGCAGTTCCACTACCACGGAGCCCACGTCGCCCACCGCGTTCGGCTTCCTGCGCAGCAACTCGTCGTCCACCACGCCGACTGTGGCGTCCTCTTCCGTTTCGCAGTCGCAGCGCAGCGTCCTGCAGGACCCCGAGCCGTCCATGTTCTCGTTCATTTCCAACTAACCCATACACTGTAAGTAAAAACCGCACGTCCTCCAGTGTCCACCTACTGTACCCATATCCTCAACCATTTTCCATTGGCCAAAACCCACCATTTCTTTTTTTTTTCGTCCAATCTCCTTTCCTCCATCCCATCTCTCTTCCTTTTGTATACCTGCCCCCGCCACGCCAAGCAAACACCAACGCACCACTCGTCCCCGCAGTCCCGAGGCGACCATGGAGCCGTCCGAGGCCGCGTTCAAGGGCCTGTCGGACGCCAAGACGCGCGTGGACCAGGCCGCACACGAGG
>JAHWLE010001546.1:0-10598 GCA_024679135.1 Phytophthora foliorum | reverse complement strand
GTCTTTGACGGCTCGCAGGCCACCATGTGGCGCTTTGCCATCCGCGGCAAGAGCCGCCGCGTACTGCTCAGCGCGTACACGGAGAGCGAGATGAAGGACTGGCTGCGGTGTCTGCACGTGGCCCTGGCCGCGCAGGGCTCGGGCTTCGGCCGCTTCACGGACTTTGTCGTGCCCAGCGGCACCTTCCTCGCCGAGAGGAGTGGCGGCTTGATGCGTTCCTCGGGCGTGTCGTAGAGCAATGGGCTGAGTGAGTTAGACATCGAGTGAAGGGGGAGTGAGTAGAGGGAACGGGCCGCCAGGCTGAGCTCCTCGACAGCCTGGAGGCTCACAGCACACGAGGCCGCAATCCTCAACCTGCTGTATGCGCTGCCGACCTGAGTGTTAAAACGCCGCCATTGTAATTTATGTTGAGACCTCCGACGTCACGTGCGCTGCTACTTACTAGTTGACGGTCTACCCTTGTCTTTTGAAGCACTAACTGAGCGTTGGTGGCGTGTTCTTGTGTCTACATGATGTACTGTGCAGGCAGGTTGGCCAGGAAGACAAGTGCCAGGAGCAGCAGCAGCACGTCGGAGTGATGCAACATCAGCGTCCGGAGCGTCATGCTGTACAACGGAGACGAATGAGGCTTTTCGAGAGCGTCGGACGCCGTTGGGCGCTGCTGGAAACGTGCATTCTTGAGACTTTGAAAGGCAAGTCGCTTGCGGGTGATGTTTGCTTGGAGCTTGAGTGCCTCGAAGACGCGGAATTTCACAGCGAGGTTTGGTGCACTCGAGCGGCGGCGCTGGGACTGAACGTACTCTTGCAGTGTCCGCAGTACTTGACGGCAGATAATGCGGTCCCGCATCAACATGGTGCTGCTCGCTAGTTTCACCTCATCATCATCGGAATCGTCTTCAACTTCGCTCATGTACTCGGCACGGTGAAGAACTTCCGAGAGCTGGGAGCCCTGATCGGCCCGCATATCGTCATCGGAGCTGGCATCACTTTCAGCGGAGGCATCAGAGGATTCCTCGACGGTCGACGCGTAGTCGAAGTTTGCAGCGCCGCAGTGTTTGCACATTTTGTCTGGTAGCGACTCAGAAGACTGCGAAGACGACGTGGTGTCTTCGGCGTAGTCGAAGATCTTAGGGCGTTCGTCTTCAAGCTCGTGGATCTCGTTGGCACAAGCGAGCAAGAACTCCATGCAGTGGTGCAGCGAGCCGTTCGTCACGCTTGTCGTGCGCCCGCTATTTCTTGGCTGCTGCACAGCCTTCACTGCTTGCTTTCGTGGACTTGATGGCGGAACTGGTGTCTCGTACGCGTCCCAGTTCGAGTTGAACGCCGAGCCAGAATCGTAGATGAACGATGGCGGCATCGAGTTCGTACTCGAGTCTTGAAGCTCGCGTAGAGCTTGCACGCACGCGCGTTGCACCTTTGGCTCAGCCAAAGGCAATGCAGCGGCAGCCTGGAGTACTTCGTGAGCTCCAGCAAGAGCGTTCACATCCTGGTCGAGCAAACGCAGTACTGCCTGCAAAACTGAGGCGCGCAGCTTGGCCTTCAGTGGTCCGTGGAGTGGAGATGTTGAAACGCGATCAAGTGCGGCGGTAGCACAAACGGAAGATGTCTCCGGCGCAAAAGCTCCAGCATTCTGGAGATGCTTCTTGATCGGCGACTTCGGGTAGGTCGATTGCTTGAGCGGTGACGCCGGCAACAAATGAGCATTGATGCGAGGCTTTCGAGGCGATTGAAGCTGAGGCTGCCCCACACGCTGCAACTGCTGATGCGACACCGGTCGGATCATGGCGGTGGTAGTTGACGGGTATACTTTACTTGAGCGCTGCGATTTGGATTGTGGCAATTGGTGGTATCGAGACGCCTACATCGGATCGCAAGATGTCCAAGGATCGGAAGGCTAATTATCCTCGAGACACTGCCTTGGGACCATGTGTGGGGTGTCCATCGCGATCTGGTACCACACCACTTCAACATGCAAAATGAGACTGGGACCCAGTGATCTGATCCACTCCAGGACCGCACAATTGCATTGGTGCTGGCTGCGATGACATGGCGCTTTATATAGCGATTCAAGCCACGGCGTCTTCGATATCGAGCTCAGTCTCGTGCAGCTTGGTGATCTGAGCGTTACTGTCTGTCTTTCCTAGTAGATTGTTGGGCGCTTAGTGGCGTTGGCAACACAGAGCTTTCGTCATGGCTCCGACCGGGCAAAAGGCACACGACGCTAGTGATATCGATGCAAATGTCGAGACGTTCATGCGGCATCCTCCGATGGGGTTGTCGACTTTAGATTTGCTGGCTCGTACTTCACCAGAGGGAGCTACCGCGTGGCAAGACCAAGGTGTCCCCGTGAAAGTTCGTCGGGAGATGCAGCAACTCGCTAAGGTCGAGATGGCCGAATCACTGCGAACTCAACATGTGAGCTGCGGTCATTGTAGATCTAAAGTTCGTCTGGGTGTCAGATCTAACTGAGTGATTCTTCAACTGCAGGTCGATAGACCACGCGTGCACGATATGAGCACGCTTGGGCTGCCCAAGGACCCACCACCACTAGGCGAACATGGCGGCAGGAAAAAGAATAATTTCGTGCACGGCACGTCGGTACAGCGCAAGTTGATCGCAGGGAAGCTCATTCGAACTACTGACCTTGCGGACTGCATACTAAGCTCCTCCGCTTCCGCCCCTGAGCTCTCTCGTGCGATAGCTCGGCAGGTCAATGAATTGAAGGCGGGCCCGGAGGGTGAACAGGATGCACTTGATTTGGCTTTAAGCTCGGCTAGAATAACCACGCGTAAGGAACAGCCGAAGGCAACGCAAACAGCACCCAGACGCGAGCTGGGCCAAGCTGAACAAGAGCGAATGGCATTGCGACAACAAGAAAGCCAACTGCAGGCGAAGCTGTTGCACGCCACCCAAAAACTTTCGCGAAAATATGTGAAGCAGCTCGTCCCTCGAAAGGGACCAGCTACGGCCTGCAAGATCCATGAACTAGCTCAGAAATGGGAGAAACAGCAACATCCTGACGACACAATCGTCGTGCCTGCAGCAGTGGACAACGAGCAGTACAACCTGTACGCTGCCGGTCGTTTTTCGACTCAAACGGAGCTAGATTACTATCCACGCAAGATTGAGCCCCGCGAACCCGCAACAGATAAGCATCGCCGTCATACGATGCACACCAAGTACGGTAATGCTCTAGTGAAAAACAAATGCAGTCTGCGTGGACCCTTCTAAACAAAACTAGTTTACCCAGAAATCAATTTTGGCCTCAACGTTCAACACGATCAAGTGCTCACCATTAAAAATGTAATTCATTTACTGGTAATAGGAGCCTACGCGTGTTGTTGCGAGTAGCTGCTTCACCCGTTCGTCTTCAGCGGAGTATTTGGCTACGGCGGGGGCGAATTCCATGCGCTCTTGGAACCGAGGCGACAACATCCGAGCAATATTCATGGCTTCGAGTGACGAGTCCTGCTGATCCACTAGGGCCTCCAACTCAGCCTCGGCTGCACGGCGCTGTTTCTCGCGTCGCTCACGCAGTCTCCGGACTGCTTGTGCGGGTGCTGCCTCACCCGCAAGTTGGCTGCGAGTTTGACGTTCTTGCTGGAGAGTTAAAACCTGTCGCTGTGCTTGTATCTCTTTTTCTTTTGTTAGCGCCACTCGTTGCTCGCACTGGTGACTCTGTCAATATGAAGAGACGTAGTTAGATTGGGCATAGAGCTAGGAACAAATTACTCCAGAGACGCACAAACTCGGCCATTTCTTCGGGTGTTCGTCGCTGGTGATACGGGTACGAGCTGCCAGAGGCGTCCGCACTGCTTCCTCCTAGCTGATCGCTAGCGACAGCAACTGGCGCCGAGTTCATGACAGAAGCTGAAGAGCTGCGGCGCGAACGGTGGAAGACCTCTGGGTAGCCTGTGCGAATCGCCAGCAGCTGCATCCGCTCGTGCATCAACTCTCCCCGTCGGCGCGTGGCATCTCCATGCCTTTCACCTAGCAATATCGTATCAGCACCGTTAGATAAAGGAGATCAGCACGACCCGGAAAAGCTGACTCACTGAGATGAGCCATTCGTCCGGCAAACTTCAACGTCAACACCGTCACGGTCCACGACTCGACGACAAAACTTCAGTTTTCGCCAAACTGAAGCAAATTGCAGTGCGTCAATCTGAATCACCGCAATGGAACGAGGTGGCGACGCTGAGCTGCAATGGCGCAAGGAAGAGAGAGAGGGCAAGTCTGCGTTTGGACCATGCACGTCCACATCTCCAGATATAGAGACAGCCATGTAACCAGTGACACCGTACCCCAGGGTAACCAAGGGGTACAAGGCGAAGAGCTCCGTTACAAACAGAAAGTCGCAACGGCTCTGAGGTTCTTCAGCATCCGCTGCAACAGCATTGAAGACACCGGAAGCAGCAATTCGCACGGTCCCACGTCCGTTAGCGCAAGTCCGGCGTTTTATACTCATTCTGCATCGCCCATTCGACTAAGAAGTGTCATCAATGGCCGGCACGAGCCCCAATCAGTGGGCGCAGACGTCGCCCACGGCCAGCAGCAGCAGAGGCAGTCGCTTACATCTGGCGAGCGGAGACCGACAGGACGAGACCAGCGACGCCGACGCGCACGAGGAACGCACGACCGGAGACGACGCGCTGCTCGACCACGTGCGCCAGCTGATCGTCGACTTGTTGGTGGACGACGCTGGACGGCGCAGCTCCAGCTTGCGGCCGAGTGACGCAGCGGAGCTGACAGGAGGCAGCAGAGATGGCAAACACCATAGCAACAACCCGGAGGCAGAGGAAGACGCGAGAGAGCGACTGCTCGAGGACAAACTGGCCCGCGTGCTCATGGAGCTGGCGGGGGAACAGGACAACCTTCGGCTGGCTGCTAACGCTGGCAACGCGCTGCTGGAGGAGCTGAGCACTGCACGAGAGGAGATTGATGCTCTTCACGATGAACTTGAAGCAGCACAACTTGATCGGGATCGCGCTGTGCGGGACGTGCAGCGACTGCGTGAGCAGAATGCGGCTCTGGAGACCGAGTTGCAGCGCTATGGTGCGCCGTACGGGTCATGGGACTCTACCGGACAACAGAATGCGCTTAGTCACTATCAGCAGCAACAACAGCGACGGCCGTCACTTACCTCGCGATCCGGAAGCTTCAGTAGAACGGACACGTGCGAACGCTGTGCTTCTCGAGAGGTTGAGGTGACACAACTTGGTCAGCTTAATAACGAGCTCCGACGACGATGCTTGGAGTTGGAGTTGGCTCGTGAGAAAGACCAGCAGCGGGAGCGAGAACTCGGCGAGGAGATTGCACAGCTGCAGCAGCGCGCTCACGAGCAACACGTTGAGACTGCCCGCGTACAACATGACCTCGATTTCGTTACAACGCAGCTTACGCAACGTGCAGAAGAGGTCGAGAGTGTACAAGCAGTGCGGGATACTTTGCGCCGCACTGCTCGGCGCTTGGAAGTTGAGAACGAAGACCTTCGCGAGCGTCTAGAAGCACATGATGAGCTTGTTGGAAAACTCGAAAAGAGCAAAGCGCGCGCGGCGACACAGCTGCAGGTTGCGGAGAACCGTACGAAGAGCGCACAGGCCGAGACGGAGCGGGTCACGGAGACACTGCAGCAGTTGCAGAAGCAATTGGAGAACACACTGCTTCAGCAACGACAGAGTGGACGAAGTGGTAGCTCTGAACGGGGTGAGGACGAGGCTGAGCTAAAGCCTCAGGCGAAAGAAGACATGGATCAGCTGCTGCAGGACGCCACGCGCGAGGTTGCAGCCCTGCGTCTGGAAAATAGGAGTCTACGTCGTCAACACTCGGCCGAAGCTAGTTCAGAAGGAAGCCGTATTCGAGGAAGAAGGCGCAAAACGATGTGTACGGGAAGTGCTACGATGACTGCAGCCGATGTGTTGGCGCTTGGCAAGCGAGAGCCCAAGAGAGAAAAGGATATTGCAACTGCTAGCAGCGATAGCGACAGCGGTAGTGACACCAAACAAGCATCAACAGCGCTGGCTCAGCTACCGCCACTGGAGGTCGACAGCATTGAGCAAATGGCTGATGGATCGATTCCAACGTCAAACAGTCCTTCATCTGGAGATGAAACGAAGCGGAGAAAAATGTCCTTGGAGTTGAGTTGGGTCGATAAGACAGCTACGAACATCATTGATTCTGCAGTTAAGGAGGATGCTACCACGGTAGCACCAACCTCATACGTAGAGAAGTCGAGAGCGTTACCTGTGCCCTCGGAGACGGAGTTTTGGTCGATTTCCGAAAACAAAATTGGGGACGAGCAGCAAGGAGAAGCAATGGTGGCCATGACACCTTCGACAGTCAAGCGTCCCACCGCGCTTTCGCGCCTTAGCCATGTTACAGATGTCTGCGTTATAAGTGGAACCGCCGATAGTAACAGTCCCGAAGTGCGTTTGTATGGAATGGAAGGCAAGCGGCTGAATCGCAGATCCACTGTCGGCGACGCAGAGCATGCACGGGCTCGTGATTTTCCCGTTGATGAACTGAAGAGAGATGCTGCTGAGTCGCCTCCAAAATCACCGCTCTACTTTGGTCTTTCGTTCATCGCATGTGCCACCGCGGCCACTGCTGCTGGCTTGCTCGTCCGGAGATAATATATATGATAAGTCCATGAATTTCTTGAGTTGTGCAGGCGTGAGAGGATGCCCTTTATTGCAGTCGTTTTGGTGTCATCTCATTTTCCAGAGGATTATCAAGAGACTGCTTGTCAATTATTGTCGACGGCGTTTATTGCCATTCCCACGACCACGATTGGCGGTAGGACGCCGATTGCCTCGGCCACCGCGAGGGACGCTATGATGCATATTCATGCTTCCACTACAGTGGCTGGGGCGGGCGCTGTTGCCATCATTTGTGCGACGTCGGTCACTAGGAATCATTCTCGGCCGTCCATCACGAGGGCTTGCCTTTGGCGCCACCATTTGGACCTTCCGTCCGGGGCGAACAACGGCTTGGCGTGGGTCATCACGACTGCTGACAGGTCGTCGCCGTACGACTTGTTTCCTGGGTGGTAGCGACTGCTCATACTCAGCATCTCCGTCGTCTGCGTAGCCGTACTCATTCTCATACCCCTGATAATCATCGTCGTAGTCGTCCCGACGTTTACTGAGAGGTTGTCGGCGCACGACTGCCTGCCTTTTAGGAAGTCGAGGTTGAGGAACCTCGTAGTCTATCCGTTCATCCTGATCGTGATCATATTGATCGACCGCATAATCGTCCTCAATATACTCGCGTGGGCGAGTGGTCACAGGACTTCGGCGTGCTGGCTGGCGTGGGTGTTCATCATGGTACTCAGCCTCATCAAAATCTTCGCCATATCTGTATGCATCGCCATCCTCCTGATAGTCGTCATAGTCGAAGTCCTGTTGAGGTCGAACCGATTCCCGTCGAGGTGGTTCTCGTCGTACAATTTGCCGCCTGACTGGCAATCTCGGAGCTACTTGATACCCCTCATCGTCGTAGTCTTCTTCATCCTCATCATCGTAATATGGCCCCTCATTATCCACGTACTCGTCATCTTCCTCCTCAGCAACTTCAGCATATTCCTCCTCCTCTTGATCTCGCTGTGAGCGCTTGCGCTTGCGTGGAGGAGCAATCCGCTTCGACGAAATGACATCCCCCGCAATAACCTGCAAAACTAGGCGTTGCGCGCGAAACACACAACTCATATCGCCTGTAAAAACGCAGACCCGGTTTTCATCGTCATGCGGGGATAGAAAAAATGTGTGGGCACCAGACTTGTCTGCGATCTCGCGGATAAGCTTGCCGCGCTTGTCCAGCATAAATCCACAAATTCTAGACGGCAGAAGGACCTTAATAGTGACTTTGTCACCCTTACGACCACTGGAGGCAGGAGTCAACGTTCTCGGGCATCTCGGTGAGGCCAAGTAGTCCCGAAGCTTGGCGGAAATGACTCGGCGAGCGTGTTCGGCCTGCTTGGGAGTGCCTTGCATGTGCAATATGCGGTTTACGCTACCCAGGGGCAGGTCCTCTGCAGTAGGAATTTGTAGGCGCGCACCTGTGCGCTCAGTGATGCTTTTAACTGTGGACCCCTGCGGACCGATAAGGTATCCCGCAGCGTGATACGGAATGGCAAAATATTGCCCAAGTCTCCCATTTGCCACGCTCACTGCCACCTCAGGGCGACCACCTGCTCTGATTTTAATCTCCTCCACGGCTGCAGCAATCGAGTCGACAGACCCAATTAAAACCACCCGACGCTCTGTGGTCCCGGGAACAACGTCTTTATCGAGATGGATTGCTGCCCCTGTGTCACGACGGATAGACGCTAGGATGCTACCCTGCTTCCCCATCATTTTGCCTACATTTTCGCGCTGAATCATCCAGTTAAACGGGCTAGTGATCTCCAGCTCATCTTTCTTCCCTGAGGCTACAGCAAAGCTCATGGCTTTCGTGATAGATGTGGCAGGTAGTGCAACAGGTTGTGACTCGTATGACAGATCCATGTAGTTCGGGTCTCGCTTCTCTGCTCGGTACGCCCGGATGTATGCAATTACAAGCCGCTGAGCCAAACTGATACTCTTGGCTTTTCCGTAAATGCGGAGCAAACGGTCATCTTTGAAAGGTGAAGCCTCAGGTTCACGTATGGATAGTGTGCAGCCTGTTTGTTGGCTGATGCTCTGGATGGGCTGGCCACGGCGTTCCAAAAGCGCAGTTGTGGCATTAGACGGGATCAAAATGTGCAGCATGTGCTGGAAGTCTCCATGAAGTTCCGAGTCTTCGTATTCATCTGCTGTGAGGCGTCTCAACTTCTTCAAGACCTCCGATGTATTTAAAGGGGACGCGGGTTTCCGGGGCTGTCTCGGTTGTGCTCGACCAGGTGCATCATGTGACGCTGATAGTTTTTCTTCAAGTAGTTCAGGGTGCGTGTTATTTCTCGGCACTTGCAGTGGTTTGAGCTGTTGCAGTCTCGGCACGCTCTCGGTGCGGCCGCCCGTCAGATCAGCAAAGCGTGGCTTTGGTGTGGAGATCAGGATCGCAACACGCGAGTGCGTGGGTTCGTCAGTTGCAGTGGCTCTGGCCTCAGACTGTAAAGCCTCGTCCTTCTTGTCACTCTGGTGTGCATTTTCTCCTGCAGTCTGCACTTCTGAATTGGTCCTCGAGTGCGAGTTACTGTGTGATTTCGACGATCCAATGGGCCCCACAGCAGCGAATGAGGCAAGATCATCTCCCGTGGCCATGACAGCGTCGTACGAGGCTCGATTTCTCTGTCCTGAAGCTGGGGAAGCCTGTTGTTCATGGTGGATCAGGCTGTGAGCGTCCGTCGACCCAGATGACAACTGGTGGCTGTGTCTGCACGCGCACTGACGCGTCTGATGCTCTTGAGGCTGTGGATCTTTTCTTGTGTTGCTATTGACAGGCGTTGGCTCGGATTTAATGGGCGGAGACGCGACGTCCACCGCTTCGAACGCGTCGCCGCGTTGCTCCGGCTGCAGACCGCGGTTCACGCGCGCACGGTCCAGCAACGCCAGCAGTTTGGACTTGCGGTCTACGTCGTCGTCGTCCCCGCCGGAGGGCGAAGTGGCTGGCTGCTGCATGGAGAGAAGGAGGGAGCCGAGGGAAGATCAAGGCCACCGAATATGAAGTCGAGGCTGTAATTGCAGTTGGTGTGACGTACATAACATATATGTAAACCTTCATTATGCGATTGTATAGGTCCTCTTCAATGTCATGAAGCCATTCGTCTACAACTTCAAAGATCGTGAAGCGGCGCAAATATTATGACGGTGGGCGACCTAGAATCCTGTCTAGATCTGAGCAGCCGTCCGGATGAAAGCGGCATCGTGCTCGAGGCTTCCATCAGCGTGCAACCGACTCGTCGCATGGCGTTTTGGGGCAGTCGGGAGTGTGTGGCAGTGAGGAATTAGTTAACTGGACGGCAGCCAGGAGGATGTCTAAAGGAGGCGTCGGGGCGTTTCTTCGCTCGTTGCGCTCTGCGGTTGCCGCTTGGGTGCTCGTTTGCAATTGGGATTTGCCTCCGATTCGGGACGACGAACGACGTGCTTTCTTCCGCGGGTGACTGA
Source organism: Phytophthora foliorum (assembly GCA_024679135.1). NCBI lineage: Eukaryota > Oomycota > Peronosporomycetes > Peronosporales > Peronosporaceae > Phytophthora > Phytophthora foliorum. The sequence continues at coordinate 516 of JAHWLE010001546.1, read as the reverse complement.
GCTCCAAAGACGCCGCAGCTCGTCCAAGGTTTGTTTCGGGGGACAATTGGCGGCGGTGACTGCGGCGAGTCAGAGGAGAGATGGTGTGTAGGGTTCGGCGGCATACAGTGCGCAAGTCAACGCTCTGCTCTGCCACACTAGATTGGGCAAAGCCCGAAACCAGGACTTCCAGTCTGAAACGCGGACACGCGCGCGACTGGATCTGAAGGATTGGTTGCAAGGATGGCGTGGCGCGGTTTTGGCTAATGGCGGGACGTTCGGTACAGTGTACGCGCCACGATTCGCCGATGAAACTTCAGTTTCCAGTTCCAGCTGGGCTGTCTGCTTCAGGCTCGCGCGCTGTCTCATGCAGCGCGTTCGAGGCGAAAATTGGCAGCGACTTCAGTGTTCGGAGGTAGCGCGCGAGGATGCCCATGCTGGATGGTGGCGGATGGCCGCGTGTGGAGTGTGATGCGGAGATACACGATAGGGCATGGCAACGAGAGAATGGGGCGGTTGATTAGACTGGTGCTGTAG
>JAHWLE010001545.1:0-10600 GCA_024679135.1 Phytophthora foliorum | reverse complement strand
CTTGGGGGGAGCAGGAGTCACCATTGGCGCGGCCGTGGGCTCCGCGGCTGGCGTGACGGCGACGACCGTGCTGTTTGGCACGGCGGGAGCTGGAGTCATGGGCTTGAAGGCCGACACGCGGACCCGAGGGGTGCACGACTTCAGCTTTGACTTGGTGTCCGCCGGGGACGGCATGAACGTGTACATTTGCGTGTCCGGATGGCTGGACGACGACGACCCGCCCGGACGAGGCTTCCGTCGAGCGTGGGGGGATAGTCGAGAGTACTTGAGGGCCTTTTACAGACAGAGAAACCCCGACAAGGTGGACCAGGTGGACCAGGTCATGGACCGCTATAAAGGACGCGAGGACGAGTTCTTCGCCATCTTGCGGCGCACGTACAGCATTGAGGCCGGCAACGCAGAGAACGACCCGCTCGGTATCGCGGATCTGTCTCGAATGGCTGTGGCCGACCAAGATACGCGCTTCAGCGACCTGACGAGTTTGAACAGCGACTCCAACGCCATTTCCAGCAGCAGCACGTCAACAACCAGCGCCAGTGGCTCAGTGTGGGAGCTAGGGACCAAACACGAACCACTGCGTGCGTGGCGTTGGAAGGACCGTTTTCCGCAGGGTGATCAGTACTGCCTTATGTGGGAGGAAGCGGGCCTGCGACGCTTTGGTAAATCCATGCGCACTTTTGCGGCCGAGCAAGTTTCCAATTACGCGACAACGGAGATTGTCAAGTATACTGCATTAGCGGCGCTGTTCGCTGCGGTAGCAATCCCGCGAGTGATTCTTCGACTCGCTGATATCATTGATAACGCCTGGACTGTGACGATGAATGCTGCGGATACATCTGGCAAGTTGCTGGCAAATGCGTTGCGGCAGCGTGAGCAGGGCCTCCGACCTGTTACTCTGGTTGGGTATGGCATGGGGGCCAGACTGATCTTTTCCTGCCTAAAAGAACTGGCCAAAAGTGAATCATTGGACGAGTCCTGTGGAATTGTGGAAAACGCAGTGCTACTTGGATCCCCCGTCCCTTTAGCGCGTGACGATTGGGCTAATGCACGACGCGTAGTCTCGGGAAGACTCATTAACGGATACTCCGATAAAGATTGGATGTTGGGTGTCATGTACCGTTACCAAGGCTGGTCACTGAACTCAGCTGGCATCGCGCCTATTGATATTGCTGGTGTTGAGAATGTGGATCTATCGGAAATCATCGGCGGACATCTCGAGTACAAAAGCAAGATTGGTGCTATCATGGATCTGCTGCAGCTGGAGGGTTAGTGAGACACGATGCGGTTTGATTTAGCGATACCGTACGGCGAATCTATGAACAGTCTAAGTTGAACGAATTTCTGCAAGAAGGGTGACTTGATGGATCCGCTGCACGTCATATTTACATCGATACACTATGATAGCGGAGTTTTGCCCTCAACAACCAAGAAGCCGCTACCTCTTATCCTTCGACTGTAGACTTCTCTGGGCAAATTTCTGGATATGGCGATGCATTTCATCTTGCTTCTTCTTGGCGTAGTTGATTTGCTTGATAAGCGCCGAGGCTTTCCGCCGGTAGAATTTAATCTGGTCCAGAGCTTCCAGCGTTTGCTCAGCCTGAATACGATTCGACTTGGAACGTACTGACATTTTCGACCCCTTGCTCTTGGATGTAAGCTGGCGCCGTCCCAGTGGGCTTGTCAAGCGTGAATTCGACGGAAAGATGTTGTTGAAAGAAAACAGGCGAGGCATGCATCGAGCTTGAATGTTTTCTAGGTTCGGTCCCTCTGGTAGCAGGCTGAAGCAACCTGGCGCAGCAGGTCCAGGTTCAACTGTAGACATCGGAAGACTTGTACGACGACTGCCAGTAAAGCTGACAGCTGAACGAACGGGTAGATTTTCGCGTTGGACATTGGTCGTGTACCGGCGAAGGACGCTGCCCTTGCGGTTAAATAGACGGGTTACGTAGGACATGTGGGTGATCGCCAAGTTCAAGTCGTCGTTCTCGACTGCGATGGTACCTCGAATGAACTCGATACGGCTTCTCAGCAAAATTATCTCGAGCTCATTGAGGTCGTTGACGCGAGGGTGCGTGCTTAGGATCTTGCTTGAAGTGTGCATGCAGTCTTCTGCAAAACCCAGCTCTTTCGCATCCATGGCACCTTCTGCGGCAAGGTAATAGGCTCCCAGGGCCTCTTTCGGGTTGTCAGATTGGGAGAGATGATAACCGAGCAGAGCGTACTGCTGATAAGGCATCGGACGGATAGCGGGCGCTCCTTTCGTTTGTTCAGGTATACCCGTCAAGTTTGCAGACGAAGACATGGAGCCGATTGTAGCGAGGAATGGTGGAGTAAGGGAGTCTGGGCCTGACTTGGACGCAGCGTATTGGAGCCACTCAGCGTACAAGGCATGGAGCACTTTGCGCTGGGATGGAAGCATCGTGTCGTACACAACAAGTCGCATTTCTTCTGTGTTGAAGAAGAAGAGTTTGTTGTGCGTGTCGATCGTCAGCAATGATTTCTCACAAGGTACTAAGCTTTCACGAACCTGGCGGAGAAGCGGCACTTCCCATGTTGGTCGGGGAACCTTCAGTCGAATGCCGCTCACTTCGCCGTTCATACTTCCATCTTGATGAGACGCCGATAAAAGTGTGAGAACACCGTTGACCATTTTCTCTTCGCTCGGTTGCGGGTTGATACTAAGTAATTTCAAAGCTGATTGTGCAAGGGCATCAAGAGAATCCACGATAGACATAACGCGTGCGCGTATATGCTGCGGCACCAATGTGTCCATTTCGTCGAGGTCTTTCAAGATCACGATGTTGTTACACTCTGGTTCGATGGCGATGTACTTGGCGTCCAACATGAAGTTCAGCAGCTTGATAAGTGATCCAGGATTCCCCTCCGTACGCTCAAACACGAAGTCCAGCAATTGCGTATCCATAATCGTGATATGGTACTGCTGACACAAAAAGAGGCTTGTTTCCTGGTAAGTGAAGCAGTTCATCTGGCGAGTGTCGACACTCGGGAGACTCATGACAAGAGCAAGAAGCATCGATCTGGCACTCGCCGTGTGCTTCGATATCCCTCGCACAGTTATCAGAAAGTAAACGTTCGGCAGTTCCTCAAGCACCTTGAGCACAAGACTTAAGCTTCGGTTGTCGATCCATTGGGCATCGTCAAAAACCAACATTATCGGTTTTGCAGCACTTACCACGGAAATCATGGCGAATAGCACCTGTCGAAAAGATTTTAAAGCTCCCTCGCTCCTTTCAGTTGATGTTTCTACAGGTGCTGTGCCCGAGTCATCGTACGGAAGCCAGTTAGACAGCATCTTAAGTGTTTCTTTTGTGACTTGTTGCTGTATCACCAAGTAGTCAAGCACTGGAATTCGCTGAGAATTTGATGTGGAAGTATCTACCAGACTTAGTCTGCCACTGTCCGTAATGCGCGCAGCAGTACTGGTTTCAGCTTCACTATCGTGGTCATCTCGGACTTCATCATGCGTAGTCAGCGTGCTGGTACGTGAAGGTCGACCGTGTTGACTAAGTCGGTGTACGGTCAAGCTGCTGCTCCTGCTAAAATCAAGCCCCGGATCCATCGCGCTGGTGCGAATCAACCCCGCGACATCAATGCTCGGTACTGAAGCTTTGTTTTGGGAGACTTTCACCGTGACGGTTGCCATAGCTTTAGCAATGCCTCTCCAAGCGTGAAAGTCCACGGCAGTGTCCATGCTGTCACCATTACCCTTGAAGCATCGTAGCGAGTGGCGTTGCATTACGTGGTTCAGCAGCATGGTCTTGCCTGTACCGCTGTCACCGCAGATGACTAACGCTCGATGCCCATCGCTACAACTGGTTGGTTTGGATGCCGAGCCAAAAAGCGGCACCGCATCCAGGATATCGCTGCAACCGTAAGGTACTGGACAGGTTGCCTCAGACAGAGATGAAGCAAAAGCTTCAGACGCTTGCGCGAATGTTTGTACGGGGAACACTTGGATCGGCTCCGTCTTCCCTTTCACGGTCATCTCGAGCATATCTCGAAAATGCACCGAGTCCTTTGTCTCTTTGTGAGTACGATCGTCGCAGTAGATTTCACCTACAGGCGCCGCGGACATCAACCGAGCGGACAGATTGATCGAGTCGCCTACGACGGCATACTCTGCACGAGCACTGCTGCCAACAGAACCACAAAATACAGATCCTGTTGTCACTCTGTAAGCACAGAATTTGTAAGAACGCATCTTGTTAGCTGTGAACAGAGTCGACGGAAGGCTATTACCTTGCACAACGTACCCTATGGAAGCTTTTACGCCACTTTCTAAGACGTAAGAAGCGAACTTGATCCCACGAAAAGCTACCAACACGAATATTCATCAAGCCTCGTAAGACGTCGACCCCTGTTATACAGTTTCTGCACAAGAGGCACTTACCATTGTTCTCGTGGAAAAACGGAGGAAGACCGATAGCAACAATCGCGACCGCTCCTTTGTCGTCGATGACAAACTGACGGAGCATGCCCTGTGCCTTGTAGGCGCATTCTTGGATGGTGCACAAGTTTTGATGAATAGTCTGCAACTGCTTTTGTTCATCTACAATTTCAACCACACCAGCTAACTTGACAAACGCGACGGTGACATTCAGGCGGCATGGAGTGAGCGATAGACCCTTTTGCAAGTGTGATACGATTGCTCCAGGTACATAACATCTCAAGAACCCTATCAAATCTGCACTGGGTTCAAGTGGTGGGGATACAACACTTTGTCGATGCGGGTTAAATGCAATGGAATCTGCCGACACTTCGTGTACAAGATAGTTCCCACTTATATGGCAGACGACATCCAATTCTGGCAGTGTACCAAATCGCGCCTCTAAAGCGTCGACGGCTTCAGGAGAAAGAGCTAGCTGCCCTTTTCGCGCGTTTTCCTCCGCAAAGCTCATCTGTCGGTTAGCATCACCACTCAAGTAGAATTCCCAACGATTCAACACTCCACCAACGTGGTTTCCTGTCATGTCGCTCACGCCAATACCCACATGCATTCCAAGCAGCTGCAAATGTGATTGATCGCTCTCGTCTCCATCGTTCGTCACCACAGCGCGCAGTGCTTGCAAAGCCTCAAGTGCACAGCAAACCGCGCGATAAACTAGCTCTCCTCCTGGAGTATTTTTTCCTCGTGAAACTTCAGTCTCCCACATTACAATGAGTGCATCACCCGCGAACTTGATGATATCTCCGCCATGTTTGAGAATCACGTCAATAACAGGCTCGAGACTCTTGTTCAGTGCTGTAGTCAACGTTTCCACAGCGATTCCTTGCGTCGCCACCGAGTTCTTGGGGCCATGCCGAAAGCTCATGCTCGTAGAAGACGAGCTGGTCATCCGCCGCTGCCGCATCATGTCGCTCGGACTGAGACCTTCTCCATCGTCTACCAAACTAGAATCATCGTCGCACCTTACAGATGACTCTCTCCGTTCTGATGATCTAGCACTGAAGATGTTTCCAGTGGTGGGGCTGCTAAAACCTGGTAGGGCCGGCATAATTGGCTGCGATATCCGAGACTTTGATGGCCTCGGCTCACTGTGCAGCATCGTGCCACTGCTGCTGCGCACTGACAAGGAGGGTCTACTGCCGTTAGCTGGACTTGCTGCTGCCGCTGATGGCGACGAAGGTGTCGACACCGATCCAGTCGACACAGTGCTATTGCCATTGTTGTTGGTCTCCCTGCTCTGCCTTCGCTCGTCCTCGCTGAGTCTGCTTCCGAGCGACGAGAAGCCGGAGATGTCGAAGAGCGCCACCGCAGCTAAAAACGAGCAGCTTTCGGGTCCTCGTGGCCGCTCAGGCTTGTTCAGGAAGCGAGACACGACGATCTTGGGCACATGACGCAGCAGCACATTGAGCTCGCTGCCAGACGAGTTCGGCATGTCTCCTTGCGGGGTCAACAAGGCTGCTCAAATGATAGCGACCATCTAAATTTACGGCCGCGGGCACGAGGACCGCGCCGCTTTGAGCCCTCGAAACGCCAGCGCCTCGTATTGTTATGACTTGGTTGCAGTGCACTTCAACATGTACCTTAACCCCTTAAACCCTTACACGTTATGGCCGTTTTCTTAACGTGGACCATACACGTTAAGGGAATTTATACTTGGTTTTTGTATGACTCGCTACAAATTTCAAGTCAACAAGGGGTAGGTACTGTACCCTTTCCCTCCCGATCGATACACTGATGGAGCATAGGTGGAACTTCGGGAAGGTCCAAAGTTTTCGTATTAGAATTCGAAGGCACGGACTGGGTACGAAATATCGCATATTGAGAATTGCAGGTGAGAAACGGTCACCATCAATTTCCCCTCATTTTCAGATTCCCCCGCTGGCACGCAGAACCCCACGCTGAACCTCAAAATGGCGTTTCAGGCACGATGGCGTGAGTTGAAGAAGACCGGCTGGAACTCCAGGAAGCCAACCGGCCTCTCCGACGACTTCACATACCTTAAACCTGGAAAGACGAAGAAGGACGTGCGCGGCGTAGACTACTTTGTTGGCGAGGATGAACTCATGTGCTATCTGGACAAACTCGACCTCGGTAATAGTAAATAATGCGCATGGCGTCTCCACTACCTAGTCTAACGCATTCGTGTTCACAGAGGGGATTGCGGCGGAGAAGGCGACGAAGCGGGCGGTGAAGGAACAGGCGGATGAATCGCCTGGGGAGTCGGCGAATGCGATGGTGTCCAAAACGTCGGCGACAGAGTTGGTCAAGCCAGGCAAACCGACCTCCAAGTCGAAGTTCAACCCAAAAGCGAAGGCGAGTAAGGGGCGGAAGCCGAAGACATCCCGCATTGATGGTACGTTTGCTTGGATAATTATCTCTCCCGGCCACAAAAACATCAACTTTTTCGAGACCGGCCCGGAAACGAGCAGATGGTACTAACACTATGGGACTGGACAAAGAACAATCTTGGTTTGCTACAGTTCTCGGTTCGTGTCGTGGTGGAGCAGCAGAGCCTTGGTTGCGGGTATGATCTAGAAGCAGGAAGGCTTCCATCCCGGTGAGTTTTTCTCCATGATTTGATATAGCAGAACCACAGCAAGGTGGCGCCGACCAAGTTGGGAGGTTTGACGATTTTGACGTGGTTGTAGCGCGCGGACTGAGATCGCCGCTACGAGAGCTTCGAAGCCGCTCGACACGCGAATGGCTGTTCTGCCGGCAAGGTGATGACCTTACTGACTAACCGGACTATTGTTATCGCTATTCCCTGTAAGACTTTGTCCATGGTGTGCAGGTCGGAGCCGCAGATGCCGCAGTGCGAGATATTGATCTCCACGTCCTCAGAGCCCATCGGGTGCGAGTGGTACTCCCAGGGCTTGGGGAGACACGAAAGGTAATAGTGGTGAACCTTCTTACTCCGGAACGAAATTGCAAGCAGAGCAAGTGCATTCAAAGCTATCGGTGGAAAGGAAATGCTGCGTTCTTACTAATGACTAACACTGGCTGCTAAATACGTATGTCAAATCTGTTGTAGTTAAATGGGACTGCCTATCGCTTGTGGACACCTTCGTTTGATCCGCATGTGGGGGGTGAGCGGTGTGGTAACAAAACCCAGTGCCCCCAAACCCGGAGAGAAGGGCTGTGCATGAGCAGTGAGTGGTCCCCTCGCGTTTGAACTTAATACAAATCCATTCTATTAGAAATCATGGTTAGCATCATCTAATTTGGCTTCGTTCTGCATACGCTTTGAAGGGAAACCCACAGCTTCTGGATCCCAACCCGATTAGATCAGAAACTGTACTCTTCGAGGATCGTCGGGCTTTGAACTTCTGATTCAACGAAGGAGACCCGTTGCTCCACCAGCACAATTGGACACGTGCCAACGATATAATTTCCTGGCTGGACATATCCGTCAATGCTACCTTTGGCTCGGTTTGGGCACCTCGCTGCATTGTGTCGCTCAGCCTTGCCGCAGAGGCTGCATGTGTATTTTTTTTCGTTTTTTCTTTTGGGCAGCTCGGATATCGCCGCCGAAAAACTCCATCATGTTTGTTGCTATTGCTGCTGGTATGGGCACGTCGCTGCATTGTGTCGCTCAGCCTTGCCGCAGAGGCTGCATGTGTATTTTTTTTCGTTTTTTCTTTTGGGCAGCTCGGATTTCGCCGCCGAAAAACTCCATCATGTTTGTTGCTATTGCTGCTCTCTCTGCTGAGCAAGTGGTGGCGTTTCGAGATTGTCGCTTTGTCGACGTACGTTTTGGCTCACCTCTGGAATTGATTCTCTTCTATCTTGAAGTGACATCGCGCTTAACAACTCGGCCTGCACCACCGGCTTGATTGTACAATGGAGGCGGGTAAATATTTGGATTAGGCAGTGGGGCTGGGATGAAGGGGAGACCGATGAAAGAGGGCTGAAATGCCTGCGCGTATGAAGATGCTGTATATGCGTGATGAAAAAATTTGAACGCTCCAGCCGTAGTAGTGTCGGAGCCACTTTGGCTGTACACTGCCGCTACAATGTGACGGCATGGTATCTGCAAGTGATGACGATCCGGACACCTCGTGCAGCTGCCTCTCGTCAAATCCACAGTAAATGATCGAGAAGTCTGGACTGAGGCAAAATTGCCGCCGTCCTGTTGTTCCATCTCATCGTCCGCGATACTAATCGTGACATCATCCACGTGGAAAATCGACTCTGAGTTTTGGCGCACCGTGCATGCTGCGGCATTCCAGACCTGTTTATCGAACATGGATTTCCCGCGTGGAGTAACAGTGTGGTTGGCCTTCGCCCAAGTTCGAGCTTTTTTCTTTCGGTCAGCAATGGTCTCCACTACGAGGTTGCAGAACAGCACTAATGCACCAAACACCTGGCTGTCACGAATACTGGCAAGCAACAGCGCATTTTTTTGGCCTTCAACCGCGCTTGTCGTCCTCAGCATACCAAGGACACTGATGACCATACACATCCTCTGATTTCCATTGTAGCATCGACGACTGACCTCTCCTCCGGAGTAAGATCGCAGTTTACAAACTTCGTCCAGCTGGTGGGGTGGATCTTTCTCAAGTATTCTGCAACAGTTTGGTTTCGGAGATTACCGTTCACCTTGATAGTGCGCGGCGAGGGAAAACGGTCGGCGATCTCTGCTAATACCTCATCATACTCAACAAGAGTTGTCGTGGCTTGTAAACGAAACAAAAGCCCCCTGATACCCTCAATACTCGGCCCAACAACGCGGAAGTGACTGCACACGTTAATATATATATGCAGCGCACAGAACTTGAGGTTGATCTGGATATCTCTCTGTAGTAGTCGAACTTGAGCATCGCGCTGTTTTCCCCTATCCGAAAAAAGAGCTCGGTGATGCAGCTTGATGCCGGCGACGACACAGTTAGCAAAGAACCATTCGAAATTGTCTGTGGTTTCTTTGTGAATGAAAGCCACAGCTACAGGTATGTTCCCCCAGTCGCCATCTTTGCCGACGAGCAGAACACAAATGCCATTATACTTCGCGTTCTTCATATGGGTCCCATCACATTCGAGAAGGGGAACCCAGTTGTCTTGAGTAGCAGCAAGAGGTCCAACCGAAAGAAAAGCACGAAAAAAACGACCCTTACTGTCAAGCTGGCAACAAACCCTCGATCCAGGATTTTCCCGAGCAAACGCGTTGAGAAAGGCTGGTATTTTGTCGTACTTGTCTTGAGCAGAACACAAATGCCATTATACTTCGCGTTCTTCATATGGGTCCCATCACATTCGAGAAGGGGAACCCAGTTGTCTTGAGTAGCAGCAAGAGGTCCAACCGAAAGAAAAGCACGAAAAAAACGACCCTTACTGTCAAGCTGGCAACAAACCCTCGATCCAGGATTTTCCCGAGCAAACGCGTTGAGAAAGGCTGGTATTTTGTCGTACTTGTCTTCTTCCTCTGTCATCATCTTCTTAGCACACGCGATCGCCCTGTACACTAGCGCTGGACGATGATCCACATTGACATTGTCCACTGACTTGACAGAGGAGGTCACGCGAAGCCTAGCACTACTGAGACCTTTGACGATAGCGCTTTTGAATCCAGGTAGCTCCACCAACAACTTTGACGTGCATTTTCGCACAGCATCACAGCTTGGAGAATGCACTAGATCCATGGAGCTGACAAACCAGCCATTCGTGGGGCAGAAAGCCAGCTTTGTGTTGATACGCTTCGTAGGACGCTTTTTGGTCAGCGTCACCTCCCAGTTGCACATCTCCGACTTGCACTTCCATATCTTGATATGCCCAGAATGATTTGGTTAATAGATTGACTTGTTCTCGTTAAACGCGTACGCTCGAAGGAAATCCGTGCTATCGGGAGCCGTAGCGAAGACGTCGTGTATGTTGATTGTCTGCCGGCCAAACTTGGCCATGCGATCGACCTTGCCGGGTTCCATGGTTGAATGATAATGAAGCAACGCTGTTGAAAGGCGTGCATGCCTTCCTCGTCTTCGTAGCTGACGAGGGTTATTAATACTCTTAACTGTCTCTAACAAATTCCAGGCAACGATGAACGTGCACGTTCTAGAATCTGACCGTGACTATAACAGCTTCAAGGCTACCATCCAATCAATTAGTACCATCTGCTCGTTTCCGGGCCGGTCTAAAAAA
>JAHWLE010001544.1:0-10622 GCA_024679135.1 Phytophthora foliorum | reverse complement strand
GGTCTGAAAGACACACTCCCAACTGGAATATGAAATAGGACAGATCACGTACGAGTGCGTGCCACCCTGTCACCGCCTAATTTGGTCTTGAGCCTTTCGGAGAGTTCCACGCCGGTATTCGCGGTCACGACGCGTCCAAACGCAGACTGGGCAGACAACACGGGTCCCCGGAAATCACGGCGGCTTATCCGGCGTTGCTCCAGCGTGCCTTCAGACCAACTAAAAGGGCCCTGGAAACACTTGCGCCCTTGGTGGCAACACGAACTCTCTGTTATTTTTAGTCTCTGCTAGAAGTCTTCTGTAGAAGTCTCTGCTGGAAGTCTTTCCATATGCACATTTGTCTTGGTTTCACTATGGGGTTCCTTGGCGTAATCAGCATCCAGAAGGCTGACATATCCTTGTCGCAAGCCGACTCTTCGTGCATAACCGATCCGGCTGGTCGTCTTGGTCGGTCGTTAACATCTTGGTCTTTGTATACTGGAAATTTGGAAGGGTCTTGGTGGGTACAAATCAGGCGCGTCTGGTCGGCATCTGCATCCGGAACGTCTTGGTCATCCAGAAGTTGCATCCGGAAGTTACTCGATATCCGGGGACTTCTGGAAGTCACTTGGCCTCAGTATGCTGTGGGAACTTGTACGGGTTCATCGTTCATCCTTGGATCTCCCTGTCCCGTGCACTTCTGGACCAATCATCTCTGCGGGTACCTTAACGAGAAATGGGAGACGATGCCCGGACATTTTTTTGCGTCCAGTCGCCACGTGTCACACCGTTTGACTTGGCTTGCGACATATTGGCTTCGCTGAGCTTCGGAGAAGCGAGCTCCTAAAGCGAGAGTGTCATCCGACGGTACACCGCGTGTGGTTCCCAGGACGGTAGCGGCATCAGGATGGAGCTCGAAGGTCGGGAGCGGGTTCCCCGGACCGCGAAGACCAGGTCCTGGCAGACCGGCCCGGCGGTGATTGCAGGATGGCCTGCGGGGTTTCTGTCTGCATTCCCAGGGGGAGCAGACAAGGCGACGGATCTCTCCGCCGCCCGGGTGGTGGGCAACCCCACCGGTTGGTGCCTGCATTCCCGGGGGAAGCCGGCACGGCCATCGTTCTTCGTCGGTCGATCGTCATCGATTGACTACTCCTCATGGCATCTTGCGCAGCTTGGGCATTATCGATCTTGGACTCGGCGTCGACATCGGTGACTCCGGAATCTCGAGTATGCCTCGGGCTCGACGATTCTAGGACTTCCGGGGTCGAAGATGCGAGTGCCAAACGGCGTGGTTCATGAGCTTCTAGACGTGTGCGCCCTCCGTGTCCAGCTCGGCCTCTCGCACTACCTCGAGAGGCGAGGCCCTGGGATTCCGGGGGATGTGGCGTACCAGTAACTGTAGGTTCTGTTGACATAATAGAACAAAAGTGAGTTATTAGACCTCCCTAGATCCGGTCGCGCGCGCCAGTTGTGACGTAGCGCTTAGCGCTTTTGTCTGCCTGGTGGGTTGCACGCACGCAAACTAGGATCAGGAGAATATCCTAGTGGATAGACGGCCCGCCCGGACGAGGGATTTATCCGGGACCGTAACCCTGGGTTGCCGCTTTCTATTGAGGAGAAAAGCCCCGGGGTTCGGTCAGTAACATCACCTTATGTACCCCCCTTCGAATCGGTTGTTTTGATCAGGGTCAAGGCCAACAACTTGTGTTTGCTCCTGGGAAATCCGATCAGGTACGGTACGCGGGTGGCTAGCATTGTAATTCTGAGGTACTAGCGGACCTCGTACGGGTAGTTAAACAGACAAAGGCCCTGGGGACACTGCCAAGTTCCCGGGCCTGGGAGACACGCAACTAAAATATACACTGGTTCTTTCGGAGGAAGACTCCGGGGGCGATGGCCCAGTACTATTGTTTGTTCGGGGAGAGACCCCAGGGGAAGACTCTAAAAATATGGAATGTATCCGCCCGTGCCGGCTAGACCGCACTCCGGGAGACACAAATATGGAATGCCTGGGGATCACTGAGAAACCCCGGAAAATATGATATCGAGTTACCTTGGGGGTTCAGTCTTCTATCGCGGGCCCCCGAGGCCGCGTCCTTCTCCGTAGCTAGTAGATGTCGAGATCGAGCTCTGCGCGCTTGGGGGGAAAGTAAGACTAAACTAGGCCTTTCCTGGGCCTTTGGCCTCGGGGAGTGCTGATGGCTTGTAGTTATCCTAGGATCTGTCGACTACTTGGTTTCACTATGGCCGGGTCTCCCGGGGTCGTCACGTCGTATGATGCGTCCCCTTGGTCAAGCGACTGAACACTTCAGGTTCATGGGTTCAGGTCCCGGGGCTTCGGCCCGTGGGTCAGATGGCCCGCCTCTTCGGGGACATCGGGTATGAGTTACCCGGGAATCCCGGGGCACTATGCCACATGTTCATGGCTGACGGTTTGGAAGGCGGCACTTCACACTCCGCCAATGCCCGCCATGCGCTTGGCATCTTCGTGCGACACGCCTGGCCCCAGTGCAAGGACGTCATGGCGGCGCGGGTGAGCCTCCATGACGCGGACTCCCTTCACGCGATTGATAAAGCTGTCAAGGTTCTCAGCGAGATGTCCGGAACTGACGGGAGGGTTTCTGCTTCAAGCGGCGCAAAGTTAGCGACAGCAAAGCGACCATACCCGAACACGTGCTGCCTGCTCGAGCACACCAAGCTGTCGTTGAAAGGAAGCACAAGTTTAAGCCGAAAGCGAAGTTCAACTCGCGCAATGGAAGTATCACATGCTACATCTGTGGTCAAGTCAGCCACATGGCCAATTTTTACCGAAAATACGTGGGTCATCCAGGACACAAAGCGTGGTGGTGACACTTCGATGAGCAAATCGTGAGTTATGCATTGGCGCAGCAGAACGGCAACGACGTAAGACAATGGAGGGAACACACATGGAGAACATGAAAGTGACGGGCCGCGCAGTTCCTAACTACTATTAATACATTTACATGCAGTTAGGGAAGTGGCCGCAGGAGGAAGAGTATGCAGCAGAGCAAGAAGCAGGAAAACGGGACGATATTGCCAATCGTGGATGGTTACTTGATGAATTCGGCTTGAGAGTGCCAGTAGCACAATAATCCATATTGCATCCTCGGGCCGGTTGGACCCGAGAGTTATCGTAGTTCGAAGAACGAGTGATACCCCAGTGAATATGAAAATATGAATAGTGACTATACCCTAGTGAATAATAGAAGGCCACTTAACAATAAAAAAATATACCCCAGTGAATAGTGACTATATTGCAAACGAAAAAGATATCACACGGATAAGCCGTAGAGTGTGCGCCCCACCTGAAGTTGTACAATGGCGTGTGATGGATAGCTGCCTTGCATAGCTTCTCTGGGTATCGGTCTGTAACGCGACGCCAAACGACTTGAGATTAGTATTTAGTTGTCAACCCATGTCGACAACTGGACGGAGGCAGTTGCTGCCCCTTTTGTAAGATACACCCCAGCGATGATATGCGGGCGACAATGTTCAATTTTGGGTGGTTAGTATGGGATAATTATCCTTCTTTGCTAGCGATGCATTTAAGTCTTCAATTCGTTTCTATAACCCCCCCCCCCCCCCACGCGGTGCAGCGCATGAACAGGTTGTAGTACGGACCCAATATATAAAAGCACCACAAAGCAAACGCAGGCGGACGTACCTAAAGAGCTCAAATGCAAATTATCATTGCTGTTATTTCTGTACGATTAAGAGAAGCAATGTATGCTAATACTTCCTTGTGCCTTTCGATCGCGTCTCGGAGATCCTGTTGCCGGTATTCTCTTTCCAGCTCTTCACGTCTACCGATTGCATGTCACGCTGCCCACTGCTGGTGGTCTCGCCGCTGAAACCACATGAAAAGCTGAGTGATGTCACAGTGAGTATGCTTTGGGTCAATTGTTGCTGGGGGTGCGCATGGAGCTGGAAGTTCTGTTGAATTGCTGGCTCGACCAGCAGCTTCGTTCATTGTAACCCTGTTGGTGACAGGTTCGTTGTGGTCGACACGATGCTCCTCGGACATCAACGGTGTCGCCGGATGCACCTGTGGCAACCCCATACCCAACGCCTCACTGTATTCGCTGTTACAACACTCGAGAGGCAATCGCTGGTCATTGCGATGCCGCCCCAGGTGAGTTGCCAGTTGAGCATGGGCCATACCTTTGGCGGCAAGTTTGCGCTTGATATCGGATACCAGCTCTTGGACGGAGCTGAAATCACCGCGTCGACATGCCTTGGTAGACTGAGATAAACTCAGGAACTTACACCTCAGGCTGGCCTCACTGCGGGGCTTCCCCTTTGCTTCCGAGGAAGCGTTGTATTCCTCGACAATCTGGTTCAATTCCATTCGCCGACGCGGCAAACGCTCTGCTATGATTGATAACAGTCGGAGCTGCTCGTCGACGTTGTAATATTTCGTTCCTTGCGTCTTGGGCATCTAAACGTGAGCCGTCTTAGTCCATACACACAACCAGTTTAGACATATTACCACTACTACCCACCTTCTCGATCGCCAATTCCTCTCCCCAGTGCAAATTCTGAAATGCAAGAGTCCGTGAGGGCGGGTTGCAGGTTCCATATTGTTCAATATTTTTGGTTGGCTTAGACTACTACGACTTCATAAAAAATACGAGTGAAGCATGCGCTTTACTTTGCTGCACTTCCGTCCACGAGAGATCACGAAGCGTTGCGGAAACTTGCCATTGCTCTTCTTTGAACAGCTTCAAAGTTGAGTAGTTGTTGATTCGAACAATGGTGCCGGGTGCAGGAAGGTCAGAGGACTTGGAATCCATCCCCCACGTAGTAGCCGTGAGCAGGACCGAGTCAATGTTTTCAGCGTTCTCCTCGTACTGGTCTCGAAACACCTTTCATCAAAACGAACTCCTGGTCAGCTCATTAAATCAATGTAGATTGAGCACCACGTACCGCAAGCAACTGGTCGAGTGTTCCCGTTGTGTCAGCGTCGATAATGTGCAGTCGGGCAAGGCTCCAGCGCTGGTATGTGTGGTCAGACACCCACCACAGCTTCATTTCCAGCGCAATCTTTGGAGAAGGATTTGGTGTGCACTTTAGAAGTTCCTGCAGTTCTACAGCAACATCACGACAGACCAAGTTAGATTTTGGTGGCTTCAAAGCAAATGAGAATGAATGTATACCCTCCACGTTGGATACAACACGCCGATTAACGCTAGCATCGAGTGGCCGCGATTCAGTGAGGCGCAGAAGACGTTGGTATGGGGAGAGGCATTCCTGCGATACCGGTCCACTTTCAGGTAGATGTTGCGTCGCCGTGGTAGACATTTCAGGTAAATTTTGCGTTGCCTTGGAAGAAACAGAGTCGACTGTTGTAGTCACAAGACCTGCCGTAGCCGGTTTCACCTTAACACCTCCCTTACTTCTGCAGGTTGTGACTGCTTTCCTTTTCTTGCCTGGCATTGTGAGAAATGAAGAATGACGTCGCACTTTTATCGCGATCAACATGAAGTGCGTTCGATACTGCATTGTAGTGTGGCCGAACGAATCTTGAGGTGCTCCTACCTATCAACATCGAGCCATGTACGCATCATCCCTTTAGTAATGTAATGCCACATTCGAAAGATACAGGCGTGAGCCCATACTTCTCTTTAAACTTCAATGTATCCACAAAGGCAAAGTGCTGCCGCCGCCACATGCAGCATCATTTCCTCGATGCTCCAATGCGAGTTGACCACAAACAATAATTTTTACTCTACCTGTAGCCTTCAGCTACGACATACATAAAGCAATTGCAAGCCACGGGCTAGCTGGTACGACGCAAAGTCCGCTATTACTACGCACAGCACAAAAGTCTGCACAGTGCAGTGCACACAGTCAGCAGCTTAAGCTTCGGGACGATAGCTATGGTTGCAGTGGAATCTTGGAATAGACGTTGTTGTATCCGCATCCAAGGCTACTAAAACTTGAGTGGACGTCGTCCACTATGAAACGGATCCCAGCAGGGAACTGTGCAGTCATGTTCTACAAGCCGGTAACCCGTGAAAGCTAGCGCATCTGCATATCTGCCGAACGTAGTATCAGCTGCTCTCTTCGTGTAAGCGCCCTAATTCGCATCAGTATGCCACAGGTGTCAGACGTAGACTAAAGACGCAGACTATTGCTCAGTTTTCCATTTGCTATCTGGTGAGCACTACCCACTTCAAACTTTTCCGGCAGCACACTACGCTCCGTCACTATCTACCACGAACACGAAATGTTCGCTCGTCATAAGCTCAAGACGTGTGGATACATCGTCCTGTATCATGCTGTCCCTGAACATACGGTCGACTACATGCGATCGCGCGATGACCAGACCTTCTGGATTCATGAGTCATGGGATGGTGCCATTCACGACGATTACCGTTTCCGAGCCATTGTGCCGGATACCCCAGTCAGAGAGCTGGCGCTTTACGGCAAGCGATTCTACAAACCGATCTTCCCTGATGGTTTTACAACGGAGTGGCGATTCCTCAAGACGGCTGGGGGTGCTGACGACCAGCTTATTCGCCGTGAATTCGCATCGGGAGAGGAGTCAATGAATGTGTTGCATCATCGTGGATGATGCCGTTCAAGATTTGCCGACCCGATGCCGATGACGGCAAGGACCCGAGCTTGCTGCCTGGAACCAATCCCAAAAGCTGAAGACTCGGTAATGCAAATGATTGGGCTGGAGCTACGCGGCGGTGGCTCCGATTTGAGGCCAGCACGAACCAAGACGGCTAGCTCGGTGCAGAGCTAACAGGAGCTAGACGTAGCTAGATTCACGTTAAACCTCAATGCTCACTTTTTCATTTTCTTTCTACAACACAACCGGTGTGCGCGCGATAGAATGTCTGCAGTGTTCCGGGATCGCTACGTGTAGCGACACAAGACAACACCTATATCTACGGCTACGGCTGGAACCGTCAAGTACCTTTGCGATCAGACCAGCAAATTGTTGAGCTCAACAAGGGCGATATCGTGCTATTCAGAGGCGACTACTTGTTCGGAGGAGCTGGAAGTGCTGCCAGTTGGCAGCACTTCCAACGTGTGTATCCATGCTTAGTTGGACCCCCCACATCATCCTCGTCTCGAGTATCATATACCCGAGTTCGTAGCTGTGAGAGACAACACCCGTGATATCGACGATGTGTTCTTCTGATGCACCTGAACAACTTCCATGGCTTCTTCTTCAACCCTCCCCCCTCCCGCACACGCTATTAGCCGTTTTTCCTCCTGCAGTGCATCCTCCGGTGGGTGAGCCCACCGAATAATGTCTTGTGTTATTGGGCTAAGTGTTGTAAATGCAAAACGTGAGGTTACTCTCGAAACCAACAAATAAGGTTGCTCTCGCTTGTTTGCAACAGCAGTTTTGGATCTCCACCATTTTTCGTAGAGCTTCTCCTTGTACTTTATACACAGTAGATGCTACTGCACACACGAATGGAAACTGATTAATTCGCACCTTAGAGCACGAGGATTCCCGCGGAAGTTACAGTTTAGTGGAATTGAGCATTCGTTGTACGCTTGAGACTCGAACAGCAACGGAAATAAATCTGTGTCATCACAACCTCGCATTGCGGCTGCAGTATCTCGACGTGGTAAGCGCACAATCACTGCAGGTGGTGCTACACTTGGAATTTTAACAAAAACGCCAGAAACGCTGTCATGAACTAGCCGAAAAGTAGTCTCCGGCTCGTAAATGATAGCTTGAAGCGTCCCAAGGGTTCCGTTAGCAACCATTTTCGCGGGCCTCACATTTTGAGAAACTTGAATTGGCATACGTATTATTAAGTCGAGATAAGGTGCCATGCGCCCGAATTTCGAGTCAGATAAAGCCATGACCATTGCCTTTCAGTACGATTCAACGCCGCTAGTTTGCCTTTACAATCTGCGACCACTCGTACTGGGTATTCGCTGGGGGCCAAAACCTTTGCTGTAGTTGCAATGAATAAGTTATTAATTGCAAGTCTCGTAGAATTGTCAGGTGTAACAAAGGTTGGTGGCACGCTGCCGTCAATCACAGAGTGTTCCAAAATGGTGTCCCGTTTCATTACACGTGAGTTAATAATGTCAACAAATCCCGAAGTCCAAATTCCGAATCGCGCCTGATGACACCCTCTCCCCCACTCGGGATCTGCATGGAAGCGCACAGAATCTTCTAGTACGACAACGATTTGAAAAGATCGCCATAGGTGATACCCAGCATAGTCGTTCATGTTTTGTTTTCGCTTTGAAACAGGATTGCGATATAGAGGGTCTGCCCCAACAGGAGGTAATTGCAGGAAATCACCAACAAGAACTATATGAACACCTCCGAATAATACATCGGGGACACGTTTGGCAATGCGTAACAACTTGTCCAGTTGAGCAAGCTGTGCTTTTTTCATCATCGAAACTTCGTCGATTACAATCATGCTAAGGTTCACAACCATTTCGGCACACTTTCGACGACGAAGCTGCAGCAAAAAGCTCGCCAATGTTGTTCTTCCGATCAGAGTAGCAGCCTTCCCTATTAAAGCAGTCTTAATGAGGCTGTTTCAATTGCTTTGACGGCATAATGCTGCCTCTCATTCAGTGTAAACGACCTAGAAATATCTACAATCGTCGCAAACCGTTTTACATTTTCTGGTATACGAGATGGCGGCGTGACATTCGCGTCCCAAGTCATTGCTGATTCATTGAGTGCACCGTCCAGCAGTTCAATCACTTCAGTATCCCGGTCGTTAGTACTAGGCGGTGCTGCAGAACTAATGAGAGCGTTATCTGTGCTGAGATCGACAATCCACTTCCTCTTATCGCTCACCGATGGATACTCATCGAAGGGTTGATGAGCGGTTGCATTTGCTGCTGTTCCGACAGCAACATCTTTCAGTAAATTAAACTCGTCAAAAGCACGCAGTATATGCACAATTCGAGGCTCTGGCTGAGCTGCTGTTGGGTAAATCGATGGATTTAGAGAGCGGCTCTCAGGTATATGCATATTACCACCGGCCTGATCCCAATCATCGATGTCAGGTGCACTGTATTCGATGTCCTACGGAGTATCGTCGCAAGCATCGTCGTAAAGCAAGTCATCATTGTCCTCATCCATCGAGCCTTCTGTGCCAGAATCATCATCATTTTGTACTACGCCAGACGAATTTGCGCTATCGCTCTTTATCTTGGCGTGGTTAGCGCCGCCATGAACGCACTACGCGTTCCTTCCCACCGAGAGTAAGCCTGCAGCCATGCATCATATGTTGCTGTCGGGGCTCCGATCAAATCAGGCAGTTCCCGAAACGATTTGAAAAGCACGAGTGATAACAAAGCGTGCTTGTATTGAAGTTCTAGCGAGGTTCCCTGCTCAACATACGGCAATCGGTAGCCGTAAATGACAGGAACAGCATCCGTCCTGCGCTGGCTAAGACTGTGAGTATTTTGAAGTGGATGGCCCCCTAAGAAACGAAGCTTGGATTGCATGACATTCGTATCTCTCTTGCGATAGTAGCGCATCGTAAATTCATACAGATTGGTGTCTTTCAGCGTATCAGGTCGGTATATGTAATCATCTAGGAAGACACAGCATGAAATTTATCACGCTCAAAACCTGTCTCGCCTACAAGATAACACGAATACTTCCTCCGAGCATAATTGCCTGACAATTTCCCCAAACGGCAGCGAGACACACCCGACACTTGAATAGCAGCACAAGCCTCGGTACAAATAGAGAGCTGCCATTGGTCCCGCTACTTCTTGTCGATTTGTACTAGCATACACTATGAAAGCCACCCGCTTTCGCGCAAAACTCAATTTTTGCTTCTGGTCGATGATAGGTGCCGATTCCTCTACTTATTTCTCCTGTTGTCGTTTAAATGCAGCCAGGGCTACAGCTACAGATGAGTCCGGCCGTTTCGGCTGCTTTGTAACATATTTACAGCAGTAGTAAATACGGTCCGTAGCGTCATCACCACCCAACAGTAATTGCACGTTGTGGTTGCATTTAAAAGCTGCCATGAGCACGTAATTAAACCCGTTAATAAACTCGTGAGCCACATCGCGCCTCAGTTCAATTCCAGAGGACCGGAATAACGTTTCCGGTACACGTCCACGGGGAAATGAGTATCGACAGCACGCTGCACTTGTCGGTGCTCTAGACTTCTTGTAGCAACTGGATGTATGGCACCACCAGTGCTGATTCAGCGGAAGAACAAGTACCGAGACCATATAATCCATATCCTCTTTTCTCAGACGATGTCTGACGTCGATGCTGGCAACATTTCAATCAAACGTGTTAAGGCATCGTTTTGAAATGGGTCATCACCGCTTTTACAGATTTGCATACGATTGCAATTTGCAGATTCAAGCACAGGTTTCGTTTCGGCAGCCGTAAGCCCATTTTCATCTCGTAAACTACTCTCATCTCTCACACTTTCTTGAATGTTTTCACGATCTGCTACCACTTTACACGCATGCCGCTTGCTGTTACGACACACCAGCTCGGCGTTAGCTTGCTCGTCCATCTCATCTGGTGACAGTGTCTGATTCCACGGTGGCCAGTGAGCTAGGCGATGCTTAACAAGTACGCTTCTTAGGACGTGCTGTGAGCTGAACTCGGAATTACAGTGACTACACTTCAACAGTGCAGG
>JAHWLE010001543.1:0-10625 GCA_024679135.1 Phytophthora foliorum | reverse complement strand
CGTCCTCCTCGAACCCCAGGCGGAGGAAGGCCGAGCCGGCGGCAGGTGACGACAAGCCCGCGCCCAAGCAGCGCAAGTACGAGCGCAAGACCAAGCGCTTCATCTGGCCCGACGACCTCCACCGGTTGTTCGTGGCCGCCATCTTCGACGGTGCGTTGCGCGGGAGCCCGTCGCTGGGCTCTGGACACTTGTGCTGACGTTCCCTTGCAATGCTACAGTTGGGCTCAAGAATGCGTCCCCCAAGGCGCTACTGGCGGTACGTTTAGCTTTGCTCTTGCGCAGACGAAAGGCAAGCCACTCATTTCTCTTTCCTGCTGCAGCTGATGGAGGCGGCTGGACCGAACGCAGGACTCACGACGGAGCACCTCAAGTCGCATCTGCAGAAGTACCGACTCAATTACGAGCGCTCTCGGATGGAGTTCTTGGAGTACTACGACCGAAGCGCCAAGCGCAACCTCAAGCGCCGCCGCCGCCAGGCTCAGCACCGAGCTAGCGGGGCTGGCAGCGAGGCGAACACCATGTTTGTGTTTCCCATTAGCAACTCCAAGCGCCGGAAGGGCCGCGTCAGCGACAGTGACAGCGAGGACAGCGACTCGGACACTGGCGATAGCAATAACAACGACAGCAGGATGGATGTGGATGCGAAGGGACAGGCAACGCCGCAGCGACGGCGTAGTTCGCCTTCAGCAGCCGCTGAGGCGCATGAGCGCAATTTGAACTACTCGCAGCTCATGCAGACCGCACAGCAGCCAGTACTCGATGGAAGCAGCCATCCGCCTCTCCGCATGACAAGTGCTGCACCAGTACCAGTATCCACGGGTTTGCTTCCCATCGCACCTCAGCATTTGCCACCAGCCTATGCTGCTCACGTTCAGCGGAAACATACTTCAGACCATGATCGCGACCTGGCGGCGGCGGCAGCTGCCGTGGCAGCATACCGTTATCCGCTTGGACAGCTTCCTGTTGCCGGAGTTCCAGGTATGCCGGAACTTACCGACCCGCAGTGGAGTATTTTGACCTCGCTCATGTCGCCTCAGCTTTCGGGTATGGCAGGACCAGTAGGCGAGGGAGGAGTGTATCCCCACGCTCCGCAAGTACCGACAAGTGAAGCAATGGCTCGTGGTGGTAGTGGTGCAGATGGGTTTATGCTTCAGGAGGAGCCAACCGATCTCATGCAAATGCACCTTGCCATGCAAGCCCAGATGAACCTTCATCGTCAAATGCTTACGCGCAAGGTGGAGGTGGCACAGCATCTTGCCCGCCACAGCAGTATGGGGAGCATCGATGCTAGTGCTGTTCCGAACAGCAGCAACAGAGGCAACCCCCAAATGGCTCAGAGGAGTTTCAATGAGTCTTGGGGCAACACGCAGCAGCTTCAGCAGCAATTCCAACAGCAGCAGCAGCAACAACACCAACAGCAACAGCACTATCAGCAGCAAATGAATATGCTATCCCGGCCGTCCTTGTCGGCTCCAGCGGCCGCGGTTACGCCGGTTCCAGCAAACGCGCCAGCGCCAGAACCAGTGAGTAGTGCTCCACCTGAAGTGATTGGCACTGCCCCAGCAACTAGCGAAACTATGGTGGTATCAACGTCCGCGACGCATGCGCAGTCAAATGGAGCCGCAGTTGTGGAAAACAACGTAGCAGGACTGGCAACGGAGACCAAGAGTGACGTGGATGGAATGGATCTCTACCGTTGGGATCGTATTGATCTGAACGTGGAGTTGGATGACGATGATCTCTTCGGCTTCTTGAAGTCGTAGATGGCTCCGAATCGACGCTTCGCTTCTGGGTTTGACGTAGTGCATGCATCGTGTGGTAACAATGAAAAGAGTATTGATGTCGCATGGCGCTGTCGAGGACCCCTCCTCCAGTGTAGCGCAGAGGAGATGAAGCTGCAAGTTAGTTGAGATGTACCGTGTGGAAGTACGAGGGAGTGCCCAAAGTGTAGGTAGGAGAAGGACGATGAGAGCGACAGCTTTCCCGAAATGTATGAGTCCTGCAAGCAGTTTTGAATGACGTGGACGTCTGCAACATGGCCGCTGTTCCCTTATCGCGTTGTGCTTCTCCTGTGTTGCAGGCTTGGACCTGGTCTAATGGTGGTCAACCACAGCAGCACGTCCTTAATAATACCCGCCCGCCTCTCTCTCCGAGCGCTGCACTGTCCTCGCTCCTGTGAGAGAATCTACTGGGCGTCCGTCATGGGCTCCGCGCCATCCGTTGGCGTCTCGACGGGCGGCTTCTCGTCGTCCAGTAGGCCGCGGATGAAGAGCACGTTGTTGCAGCGCACGAGCGTCTCGCCCAGGTTGCCCGTGAGCTGTCCGTTGATGTATTCCTCCGTGTTGGCCAGCTGCAGGTTCATGTACGAGTCCACAGACAGCAGCACGCCCTTGTACTCCATCCCCCACTTGAGGCGCGCCACCACGGGCTTGCCCGTGAGGTTGGTCAGGAACGGCTTGGGGTTGAGGATCAGGCCGGACTACAGCAACGACACACACAACGTCAGCAAGGCGCTCGGCTTTCAACGGGGGCAGACCCACGACGCACCATGTCGAAAAGTTCGGACTGTTGTAGCGAGCGGATCTTTCAGCCAGTAGAATGCTCGAGTTGCAATTACAGCCAATGAAAGCGCTGGGTTCTAGAATAACACAGGTGTATTTAGCCAATGAGAGCTGTCTACCGCTGCGGCGCATCCAGCGTGATGACCTTGCGGTCGATGCGCGTAAGGAAGTTCTTGAGCGTCTCGGAGCCGCGCACGAAGATGTTGAGCACGGGGATGCCGGGCACCACGTACTTTTCGTGGCTCAGCAACTGCAGCAGCGTGCAGAAAGGTGACACCTCGAGCCAGAACTGCGTCTTGGCCTCGTGTTTCTCCTCGCGGCGGATGCGCTTCACCTCTTCATCGTCCTCCTCCTTCTCGCCGCTGAGACCCACGTGCCACTCCTTGGGCGACGAGTACGGCAGCACCATGTCCGCGGCAGCGTACACCACCAACTTGGACGCCACGAACTCCCTGTCCGTGTCCCACTCGGCGAACGGCCCGTCCTCCGGGAACATGTTGGCCAGGTGCTCGATCACCGTGTCCTGCTCGCCAAACAACTGCACAAAGTCCGACGTGCCGTGCTGGTCGTACAGGAACAGCACCGGCCAGTACATGCTGCTGCTCTCGGTGTCCAAGTCGGCCTTGCCCTCGTACTGCCGCACGCGCTCGTCGTCCACCAGCGCTCGGCCCACGCGGATACCGCGAGAAGCGCACAGCTTGCGGTACTTGTCCGTGGCGAGGCGGCGCTTCATGCGTTCACGCTCGCGCTTGAGTTTCTCGACGCGCAGCTCCTCCACGAGCTTGCGTCCCTCCGTCTGCAGCTTGAGCAGCAGTTTGTTCTCCGGCTCGCGCTTGAGTCCTTCCTCGCAGTACCGCAGCGTGTCCGCCGGCTTGCGGAGCATCCTCGAGGCCTTGGCGCCGCGGTAGAAGGCCTTGACGTTGGTGGGGTCAAAGTTGATGGCCTTGGCGGCGTCCGAGCGGCAGCTGGCGTAGTTCTTGAGCTCCAGCTGCACGGCCGCGCGGTTGCACAGGATCTGCGCCGTGAGCTCCTTCATGTCGTACGACAGGTCGCGCTCGTCCTCGGGCAGCGCCAGCGCCTTGTAGGCGTAGGCCAGCGCGTCGTTGTAGTACTTGAGAGCGTTCTTAAAGTAGCCGCGATGCGCCTTCTTGGCGTCCGAGAACATGTCGTTGCCCTGGTTCTTCCAGTGCAGCGCCAGACTCTCGGCAGTCTCGCCGTCCTCGATCAGCGCCTGGATGGCCTCCGCCATCTCGTCGCCCTCCACCACGTGGTCCTCGAACAGCGTCATCTCGGGCAGCGCGTCCATGTAGGCCTGGCGCTTCGCCGGGTCCCACAGCTTGTCCTCGTCGATCTCGAGCTCCACGCCCATGTTCATCATGGCCTCCATGTCCACCATCGTGTAGCTACTTACAAAATGACTGGCCAAAAAAGACAAGCAAATTCGTTTCGGTACAGTATTGTGTAACATCGTGTGGCGGTAGTTAAATTCGGTGGCTGCAGTCAAAAGCCGCAATGCGATGGACGTCAGTCGTCAATAGCTCCGCTAAGAGGCACTTGGATGGTGGACGCAGGCTCCAAACGCGCGCTGGACGACGCCGAGACGCCGCCGCAGCTACAGGCGACGACAGACAAGGGCGTGGCGTGCTGCGGGTGCGGCAAGAGCGACGTCAAGTACCGCTGTCCTCGCTGCGAGCGCATCACGTGCTCGCTGCAGTGCTGCCTAGAGCACAAGAAGCAGGCGAGTGCTGTCTCTGCACTGCTGCCAATGGAGTTGCTAGTGCTAACATTGTGCTGCAATTGCTGTGTGGGTGACAGTTCGACTGCAATGGTAAACGCGATCGCACCAAGTTCGTAGGGATCAAGAAGTTCACGGACGCAGACCTCTCCAGTGGTAAGACGCGACCGAAGCTGGCTGAGCAATTCTTTGATGCTCACGTGGTGTGGATGATTTGTCGCTGCTTGTTTGCAGACTTTTTCTTCCTCGAGGAGGTTTCTCGCTCGACGAACAGCGCGGTGCGATCTCGGAGCCAGTTGAATGCCAACGCGCGCCGCTACACCAGCAACAAGAAGCGCAAAGTGGCTACTGACAAGCGCAGCTCGTCAGTTCCGATCAACCCTGACATCCCCGCGGACTGGCTGGCCCGCTTTCCGATTGCAGTGCAGCTGTTTGCTGAGCACTCGGCCAAGCGAGGCGTGGCGTTGACGCTGCTCGCTCCTGGCATGAGCAAGCGTGGACGCAACTCGTCCTACATGGATACGAAGAAGAACACGCTGTACTGGCGTGTGGAATGGATGTTTCCCAGCGCCGAGGTACCAGTAAGCCATTCCGAGGAGCGCGCGAATGAAAACGACACGCTCTTTGCGCTGCTTGGAAAGTATCTAACCCCCAACCAGGTATGTTGTTCGACGTTGTTGCTCGAAGAAATGGATCTTGAAGCTGATATGGACCTCGTGTGCTTGTGTAGGAAAATGTGGCCGTTCGTGGCAAGATCAAAAAGTATGCTGTTCCCGACTGGGAGAAGCACGTATTGCTGCTGTTGCGGAAAGAGTTCACTCCGGCATCGCAGCCGCAGTACCACCGACTGGATGGCAACCAGAGTCTGGAGAGTAATCTAAAACGGAAAGCTGTGGTCGAGTTCCCGGTCATCACTGTTGCTCTTGTTGCTGACGCCGACCAATACCCCGTGGCACACGATGTGATTGAGACTGTCTCCTCGACGGAGGCTCATAAAGGCGATCAGCAGACTGAATCTGAGGAGCCAAAGGATATGGAAGTATCGGACGGCGAAACATCTTCCGAGTTGCTTGAAGTCGAAGCCACGAACACTACAAGCAAGCTATTCTCCATCTCAGAAGAAGAGCCTGCAGCAAAAGAGGAGGGGTCTGCACAGCCCAAAAGTGTGATGATCCAGGAGCTCGACGTTACCGGCTAGGAAATACTAGCACCAGCACACAAATCAAATAAAAATGCATGATAGATCCGAGGGTGTTCACTCCAATGTCTTCCGGGTCCAACCGGATCTTGCCGCCTTTTCAGCAGACCCGATAAGGACGCAAAAACTGCTTGATAGCGGCGGTTGGGGCGCAGAGCAACACAGGAAGAAATGGCGACCTCATGGTTCGTGGAATCCGAGCTCAAGCCGACGACCTTCACGGCGTCCTACGTGTGCAGCAATCTCTCCAAGCATGGCGAGATGATGGTGCGTCCGCTGCTTCGACCCACTGCTGTTGGTATCTTCTCACCTGCGGCTTGGATTTGTAGGCGTACGCGAGCGTGGACGACGTGGTATATGTGGACACCACGCACACGCCCTTCGTGACCCACAAGCTGCCGTGCGCAGAGAAGTCAGCGGTGCACCAAGTGCGCTTCTGCTCTCTGAAAGACTTGGTGGTGATTGTTGTCGCCTCCGACAATGGCATCCAGGCACGAAAACCTCCTCTACAAACCCAACTCACGCAAAGCCTAACGCACAACTCGCTGTGGGCAGATCTACGACTCTACAGGCGAGGAGAGTCTAGCTGAGATCGCGCTGAAGGACATCGTGGGTGATGGCGCCGAAGGTATCCGTAAGAGTGGCTGGCTCACTGCAACATTGCATTCGCAGAGTCTCACCGATTTGGATTGAACAGGCGACTCCCTTTATTGCCAAGGCATTTGCTCAGTTCACATGAAGGAACCACGTCTTGTTGTTGGTGAGTAGTGCGATGCATTTTGTTTTAACAAAGTATTGCCCTCGTCTAATGTGACTACTTGGTCCTACTACTAACAGGCACATCTCTGGGGAGGCTGCTGGTGATCGGGAAGGAGGAAGATGCCAAGTCTGGTGAAGGATCCGGCTTCGAGGTGTGCAAGACTCTTTCCGAACACGACGAAGCTATTTGCTGCGTGGAGAGCTCTCTCGACGGCATGCTACTAGCGAGCAGCGACATGAGCGGAGCGATCTTGATCCGTAACCCTGGCGAAGGCTTCGAGGTCGTGCACCGCATCGCTGACAGTAGCTACCCTGCAACTAGCATGACCTTTATGGCGGAAAACTGGTTGTTGGCCGGGTACCTGACCGGGTGCCTGCGGTTATTCAATCCTGAGAACTTTCGTGTGCACGCGGAAGTCGCTGCTCATACGCGTGCCATCACAGCGTTGGATGCTCACAATGAGTTCGCTGTGTCAGTGAGCGAGGACACCTTTATGAACATTTGGGAGATCTCCTCAAGCAAGCCGGGAGCAGGCCCACGCATAAAGCTTGTGAGCTCCCAGGCAGTGCCAAACGACCTCCTCACAGGCGTGGTCTTCGCATCGACGAACAGCCTCTTCACCGCTGCTTACGACAGCGCGCATCTCAAATTTTGGGGCCCAGAATAAGCAATGGGTCAAGTCCCGTCGGCTTATTGGCGTCGATGGCAACGCCTAAGACTCCAAACTCGAGCATAATGACCAACTGGAGGCTCAAATCTACAATATATCGAATTCAAGGCACACATCTATCACCTTGCAGTAGGGTATTTGCGTTCTTGCGGGCGGTTGTCTTATTCGTAGAGGCTGTCATCGTACTCGATGTGCTCCTCCATGTTCTTGGCGGCTCCGTTCAGAGAATTCCACGGCAGCGCCTGCGCTTTTGTCAGCGTAATTGTCAGCGTGTCCTTCGTTGCCTTCCACGTCACATCCGTAATCTCCTGGAACAGCGTCGAGATCACAAGGCTTTTGGCCTGGTCACCGCCAGGAGCATCGAGCAAGTCCATTGACAGCGACGTCTTGGTCCATTTCTGCAGTATCCACACTACATATCAGTACATCACAAACGACACAGCAGCGTCGTGCTGCCTTACCAAGACTAGCTGCTCATCCTTCATGTCCTTCACGACGCTATCCGTTAGGTAAATGCTGCCACAACCAAGTGAAAAACAGTAAACCCCAGTCAGCACAGCAGCTTGTAGGACCAAATACCCATTTAAACAATTCACCTGACGGTTTCCTTGCTGTCGCTCCAGCCGTAGGACGACACCAGGGTCTTGTGGACGCTGTCGTCCTCGTCCTTGACCTCTCGGTGGGCGTAGTAGTAGCTGTTCTCCCCCTTCTGGACCATACTCTCGTCCAGATCAGAGATATCCTCCTCCTCTTCCTCTTCTTCCTCCTCATCGTCTCCCTGCGTCGCTTTCTTCTTCTTGGCGTGCGTCTTCTTGAGCGTCGCGTTGAGACGGGCGGAGCATCGCCACAGCAGCACCGTAAGTACGACCACGCCCACGGTGGCCACCAGCTGCATGAGGAAGCCCTTGTTCATCTGCACGTTGCCCCATGGCGTCACCAGCTTCACGTACGCCGCCTCGGCGCTGGGCACGTACAGATACGGCACAAAGAAGCTCTCGCCCATTTTCGATCGCAATTCGCAAATGGATATTTGCTGTCCATTTCAACGTTCATTGGCTGAAATGAGAATGCATTTTCAGCGAATCCTGTTGCGTTCGTTTCACCCTGTTGAATCCGATCGCGAGCGTCTGCGGCTGTGGAGCTCTCTGACCAGACAAATATCGCTGCAAAGTGCCCGACGCCGCCGCCATGAAGCCGTTCTTCGGGAAGATCGTGTCCAACAAGATGCAGAAATCGGTGCTGGTGGAGGTGGCCCGCATCGTGAAGGACCCCAAGTACGGCAAGTACTACAAGAAGACCAAGAAGTTCATGGCCCACGACGAGGAAAACGTGTGCAACATCGGCGACTTCGTGCGACTGTCGCCCACGCGTCCGCTGTCCAAGCGCAAGCGCTGGAACGTCGAGGAGATCACGCGCAAGGCCGAGGTGTAAGCAGGAAGTTCGACAGGAGGTGCTGCTGCTGGTCTATGGACGGCTGGACGGCAGGGACGACGAGGTAGCGCACGCATTAGCAGAGCAGAAACACCCTGGAAAGTAAGTTAGAGTTGATTTTCCTGTCCGACGTCGCAGTCCATTCTGTCCTTTGTGGTAATGCAGGTCTACGCCGTTGTCACTAGCTCAGCTAGCAATGCCGGGAAATGGACGCGTTGGTCTCTTTAAACGTTGACTACAGTTCGTCATCGTCGTCGTCTGACATGTCTGCGAATGGGTCTAACACCGGGAAGTCGCCCACCGCCACGTTGGGCGGACGCACGAAGCCGCCGAACTTTTGCTCGCACTTGAAGTAGGTCGCGCCCTTGACAGAGCCGTTGCCTTTGCCTACCGGCTCGTCGAACTGGACGCCCACCCAGTAGCCAGGGGCGATCTCCGGGATCTCGCCCAGGTACTGCACCTGTCCGCGACGTCCACCAGGCTGCACCTCGCACCGATCGCCCACCTTCATATCTGCAATGGTTTCCGGTCCTGGCAGCGTGGCGGGATCCGCAGCAGGCCGAGCGACGTTCATCATGGTCTTGGGCTTCCAGTTGGGGTCCTTGGCGAGCTGCTCTCTCTTGTACGCACGCACCGTCTTCTCGCCTATTCAAGCAGCAGCAAACAAGCACGAGCGCAAGTCAGCACCTCCTCCTCATCTGCAGCAGTCGGCGTCCTTACGCTTGTTGTAGTCCTCCTCGGAGATCTCGTACTTCTGGACGAGCGAGACGTCCTCGAGTCCGCCGCCTCTCGAGAGCGAGAACGGATCTTTATCCACGACGTGCAGCCGCATGCCGTTCTCCACGCTGTAGAAGCCCAGCATCCGTCGGTCCTCGTCCAGACGGGCGAACACGGACCCGTCGCTGCGCATCACTAGCAGCTCCATGGCGTCGGCCTTGGTGCCCGTGTGCTGGTAGAGCTTGTGCCGCAGCTCGCCGATGGTGCTGTGTAGGTCCAGGCGGATGTCCACCATCTGCAGCTTCAGGTTGCTGTGCGTGATGAGCAGACACACGACGCCCTCGGGCACGTTGTCGTACTGCCGGCCGTCCATGGCCGTCACGTAGTCGCGGAGCGCGCGCATATCCTGCGCCATAGTAAACGGATCCCAATTGGCGTCGGCTCGGCTAATGACGGTGACTGAGCCTCACTATGGTGCAACTTAAGTGCGAGTGGCATTTCCTCGCTTTGATCGACGATGGTGGAGCTGCCGAGCATCACAGCGCTCAAGGTGTACGACGTGCTGCTGATCGCCGTGGTCGTGCTGGTCGTGGACGTGGCCATGAAGCTGTGGAGCGGCCGCGGCGCGCAGCTGTCACCGGCCGAGCAGAAGCTCCTGGTCGAGTACAACGAGCAGGTGCGGCTCGTGAACCGCCTCAACTCGGTCGAGACGTTCGTGGAGCAGGCCAAGGCCACGCGCAAGATGAACGCGCTCAAGAAGGAGATGCAGGAGCTCGCAGGTGCGTTGGACGAGGTGGTTTGTGTGGTTGTAGGGGGCTCATGGCGTTGGATCTGTGGTGTGCGTCATGCAGTGGAGCGGCTGGCTGCAAGCGCGCCTTCGGAGCTCCAGAAGCAGCTCGACCGCGTCCGAACGGTGAGTTTGCAGACGAAGCTTTATGGCTGGAACGGCCTGCACTACTGACTGAATGATGTCCTCTTGCTTTGCTATTTGCTACGACCGCATCAGCCCGTGATCATGGGTTTAGCTATGCTGTACTACTGGAACGAGCCGCTGGTCGTGCTGCCGCAGGGCTACATGATGCCGGTAGAGCGACTTATGTCGTTCCCAGGCTTCCCGATGGGCGCTGTCTCGGCAATGGGCTGGGCTGGAATCTGCCGCCGTGTGAGTGCCAAACTTCTGGGTTAGACGACCTAGCAACGTAGCTAGCATAGTCCGCGATAATCTGTTGAAGCAACCAAGTTCCCTGCAAACCTGCGACGAGCAACTCCACAAAACGACAAGGCCCGCTGTTTGGCAGAAGAGATCCAAAGTGCTGGGTGCGAATGGCGTCACATGCATGGCTGGCATGCGCGTTCGATTAAGCTGAAGTTACTGCCCGACCTGCCGTGCTGAGAGCGGCAGGTCGTGTGGTACAGGACAACTTGACGACGTCTAGTAGTCCTCGTCTCCGCCGAACATGTCCATGCCACCGCCCATGTCGACCTCTTCCTCCTCCTCGACGGCCTTCTCCTCCACCTTGGCCGCAGCGGCACCGCCAGCGGCGGCACCGGCA
>JAHWLE010001542.1:0-10630 GCA_024679135.1 Phytophthora foliorum | reverse complement strand
CGAGACGCAGCTGCAGCCGGTTCTGGGCGCGCTGCGGCGGTCCCAGAGCGTCGTGCGCGCCTCGAGGGAGATGCTGAGGGCCTCGTTAGTGCTCGTGGACGAGTCTCCGCAGGTGGCGACGGCGCTGGAGCAGCTTGTGGCGGCGTGCAACGAAATGGGCACTTTAATTTGTGATTTGAGTCGAGAATTGAACAGTACCGGGATGTTGGAAGAGACAGGGGAGCAATGCAGACGTCTAGAACGAAACCAGCAGCTAAGTTACAGCTATTGTCATTGACTTGTCATTGTCAGATGAAGAGAAGGAGGCGGTGGTTAAGGAGGAGGTTGAGAAAAAGCCACCGAGTGCTGGTGAAATGTCCGTGAAGAAGGAAACGGTGGCTCATTCTATCAAAGAAGTTGCTGGTGTTGAGACGGAGGAGAGTTTACGGCCGGCGACAGCGGAGGAACCGGCGCGGGCGGTATCAGTAGACTAGAGCGATGTTGGGTCTCCTCTGCCGGCTGAACCGGCTGTGAAAGAGGATGAACAGGTTGAAGTGAAGGTTCGAGATGAACGACAAAGGCGCAAGAGAAAAGCGCCGAGGGCTGCTGTGCTCCCGATTGCGAAGCGAGTTGTACGGGACGTTGTCGTTCGGTTACGAAAACGGGCTGAGATGGCTCCCAGCGGAGCTGTGGGGGTTGCTGTGTGTACGGCACTGAATGCTGCCATCGCTCTAGAGGAATATCAAGAGACAGAGACAAAAAGTCCGCTCACGAAGTCTTTTGCTTCTGCGACTGCGGTGGCTGGACGGGTGCTTGTGGGAGTTCACACGAATCACCCAGTTCAGGCTGAACGGCATCTAGAAGATATGCGATTGCTCATGTCTGTGGCAGCGGTGAATTTCGAGCGTGGATTGAGCCGAGAAGAAGTTTGTGTAGCCTGGCAGATGCTGAAAGAGATACAAAGGCTTCACCATGTTTATCCTGCGAAGACAAAAGGCCTCCATCGGTACGATTTGATAGTTTTTGCATGGGTGAATGAACTGTCGCTAAGCGTGTTACTTATTGTTGTAGGAGTTGGCTTCAGCTTCGTAGGTATCTAGTGAAGGAGTATGAGGTGCCTGCCGATGTGGTGACCGCGTCATGGGCTTCTTATGAAGCTTCGTAAATGAGCTGTTTGAGAGTCGATACGAAATGTGGGATCCGCGTATAGAACCGATTCGTGGTCGACTTGTTGGTACGATGGAAAAGATCTGTATCTTTGGAGAAGGTGAAGCGTGGAATGATCGCTATGCCTCAATCTGTCAAGCGTGTAGTCAGATGTCTCGATTGAGCTTCGTTTGGACGTGTACGATATTAATGACAGGCTTAGCAGGAGTGATGTACCGGAGCTAGGTTTTGAAGATGAATATCAGGTGAAGGATGACCTAAAGCATGTCACGAGTTATGATGAACAAGTGCGGCACCTGGCGAACCCTGACTCAAAAAAGGCCGCGTTTGATGAGCTTATTGGCTGGCTGAAATGGATTTTTAACGCAGTAGCGATGACTAGAAATCAGTCGCTATTGCCTCTCAATCGGCTCCAGCGGCTTAACGTCTGCATCACAACTCTTGTGGATCTCTGTGGTAATGGTGTGGCCCTCAACTTGGATGGCTGTCTTCAATTGGAAAAACTGCTACTGGTAATGCGTCGAGTTGTGTACATTCGGAAAGACTACGCAAAGTGCTCGAAGCGGTACGCGCCAGAGTGCGCAGTGTGGCGACAAACCAGTAGCAGCAAAATAACGATGTTCTTTGTGTGCAGGCATGTGCAGAACAACTGATGCCTTGATTGGTTTGTTTCCGCCCGACAAACGCCCACAGTTCGGATACCCAAAAGAATGCAATCACTTGCGCTGACACGTAAGGAAGCATGAACGATGTTTGCGTCGCGTTAATTTATCACAAGCACAACTTTGCTTGTTGTTTCTCAACGCCAGCTACATGACTGTGCAACGTTTACGCTAAAGCTTAGGGAGTTGTGTTCTACTTGAACATCACCAGACTGATGGGACAATCACCAGCCTATCGGTTGACGTGGTAGAAAGGTGTCCACTGGCTTTGGGGATTGAGTCAATCCCCAGTCCGATTGACCGCGCTGGACCCGGTCAGTGCCACCAGTAACGAGACGTCAATCGACTGTGGCGTCGCTGGCATCTCGTCGTGAGTCACAACTCGTGACGAGCTGAGTGAAACACCATCGTTGGTGCTGCCTTCGATGGCTGCAACGAGCATTACACCGGATATGCTCGGCCTGACATGTTCCTGCCCACGGCCGACAACATTACACACATCTGCTGGACCCGACGAGTACATTTACCCGAAGTAGTTCGTAAACCCGATGCTGCGCGTTAATCCGTCAGGCCATTTGTTGGCCAATCTTTTTCACCTCGAAAAATCCCAAGAGGAAACAAGTCTCGATGAAGAGTGTGGGCGGTGACCCAGGTACGTCAGGCGCGGACTCGAGATGGTACACGACACTAATAGGGAGCGCTGGTATTGTCTGCTATAGGGAGATGACGAAAGCGCAAGCCAGTGCAGCACGACGCGAATCGTGAGTGACAAGGTTTTCCAGCACGTGCAGTTGGCGCTTCCGAAATTGCCACAACAAACCCCAGACAAGACGAAAAGACAGCAAGGA
This sequence comes from Phytophthora foliorum, assembly GCA_024679135.1. Taxonomy (NCBI): domain Eukaryota; phylum Oomycota; class Peronosporomycetes; order Peronosporales; family Peronosporaceae; genus Phytophthora; species Phytophthora foliorum. The sequence goes on along the minus strand of JAHWLE010001542.1, from coordinate 7,974 downwards.
AACTTTAAACGGTACTGCCACGAGAGTACGCTCAACACGCTCGAGATGGCACTTTTCCTGTGGATCCTTAAAGCATACGAGCCGTACGGCCCCGTCAAAGTCGCCATTGCTCGGAGCGTGGCGCACAATGCCGCGCAAGACGTCAAGGATGTACTGCAAGAAGCTGACATATCACCGCTTAAAACAATTAGCACAGAGCTGCATGCACGACTCGAACTTGTATTCACGAAACTCGGCTATCGTGGCGATGCGGACAAAGACTTTCGCCAGTACGTAGACCGGTACTGGAAGACTTATCAGAAAAACGCCGAGGATTTTAAGGCCCCGTACGTGACAATATCGCAGAGTTCTGGCTTCGGGAAAAGTAGGTTGTTGTGGGAGCTGGCGCAGAATGCGAGCAAAGCAGTAAAGGGGGACCAGGCGAGTACTTTACATTTGTACGCGCGTTGGGGTGCAGGCTCGTAATGCCGGAAACGCTTCAAAGGACATGAATGCAAGCGAAGGTAATACTTCACCAGCATCTGAGACTGTACCTGCTGCGTTTACGTTATGAGGTTGATTGGGCTGAGAAAGCTAGCATTCATTCATGTCATATTGACTCACAATATATTTGTATCGTTGGGAGAGCTTCATTTCTTTTGTTTGGACGGTGGTCTCTTCACTGGCTCCGACAACACCAACAACGTGCCGCAGATTGCTTTTACCATGGATGAGGTCACCGGTTTCAGCCGCAGTATTTGCACGCGCTTGTGGAACCACAAGCTTACGATGTGGGTGGCAGATAAAGTTCTTCGCGTTGCACCTCGCTTAGTCACTCATCCATATATCGACAGGTAGAGCCCCTCGTGGTTTCATATTGTTGTCATCGTACGTGCCACGTGAAGCGTGTCTTGTATACCATCGAACAAAACGGAAACATATTTTGGTCTGTCAATCTCATCATACGCTGAAAGACAACGTGAGTCCGGTTTGCTATCCATGTTGAAGAATTCAACATGACAGAGATGGCTACATTGTGTTCATAAAACTTACTGTAGCCGTCTTTCGCCTCTTAGGGTTGCGCTGTCGTCCATCCGAATCATCACCAATGGCGGCAATGGGCGATACCGTGGCGCTGTACGAGCGCATCCTGTCGCTCGTCAAGCCCCAGGAACTGCATCGCAGCTGCAACGACGTCCTCCAGGATGAAATCTCCGCTTTGCAAAAATCCGTAGACGACGTGGTTGCACTTTTCGCCAAAGTGGAGGAAGTGCGCGAGGCGGTGAACCAACTGGAACAGGGCAAACCGTCGACTGGGCGCAGTGCGAGTCTGATGGAGGTGATGGACAGCACAATGGAGCTGCAGCGGGAATTGGGCGAGAAATTGGGGCAGGTGGCGACGGGCATGAAAGTGGTGAGGCCAAGTGTGGAGGGAGGCTGGAGATTTGGTCGACTTTGAGAGTGACCCGTTGTGGAAATTGATATTGTAGCAGGCAGTTGATGCTGAGGGGGACAAGAGAGAGAAAGAGAAGAGGAAACGGAGAGATGCGGTGAAGGAGGAGACGGAGTCTTCGTCGTCGTCTTCAAGTAGTGAAGAGGAGGAGGAAGAAAAACCTCAAGAGAAGAAGCAGAAGAGAGAGAGGGTGGAAAAGGACGAGCAGGAGCGACTGAAGGCGAGCGATTCTGTGGAAACTAAGACAGATACTGAGATGAGTGCGGACTTGTATGTCGCACACGAATGCTTGAAGGCGATGACGAAGGTGAGGACGATCAACAAGAGGATCCAGTTCGACATGCAAGACAAGTGGGCGAGGGCGCTGTTTGACATTAAGCGAATCCTCAACCACCAAGCGGAATTCGACGCCCATACAACAGACAACGCGGCAGCTGAGGTGACTGCCCGCGCGCTAGAAGCTGCTGCAGTGATTCTCATGAAGGTGGAGTGGACGGATGAGTATACGAAGGAAGTGCAGAGTCTTACTGCCGCGCTGACATATGCGTGCTCCAAAAACGAGTTACTGAGGATTTACTTCCACCGGTAAGGCGTGGAAGAACTTCGCTTCGACACAAGACTCATCCTGGCTGTTGTTTGTGTGTATGCGTGTGTGGGCAGCGTTCGGGCACAGCTAGAGAGTTTCGATATGGACATTCATCGATCCATGACATACAGCACAGAGGATTCTGGCAGTAAGAAGACTGCAGTCACGAGTAGTACGAGCGATAGCAAGTCGCTGGACCAGCAGCTTTGGAAACTGGTCGTCAGAATGCCGTCGCTGCCAAAACATGAAAAGCCGAAGTTCATTCTTGAGGCACTGGGCGTGATGCAGCAAGTGATGGTCAATGATTCTACTTGTGCGCATCAGGGAGATATTCGTCGTTTTGTCGAGTACGTCAGGCAGTGGATTGGCGACGTTCCACTTCAAAATGATTTAGCCGAGGAATATCTCCGCTTTGCGAACAAAGTTACTGATTACAGCAAAAAGCTGAACGGCAAGCACAACCAAGTCGGATGGCAAAGGTACGGGTGCATACTTGAACTGTTCATTCATAGAAATCTTACTGTGCACTGATGTACTTGCTTGCAGACTTGCTGCAAGTATAGTTACACTGCTTGGCGAAAAGAGGAAGCGGTCCGTAGCGAAGACTTCCCGCCCTCCTACGTTGACTTTTGGAAAGACAAGTGAAGTGAAGGGCCGACTCACATCGATTCTGACTCAAGTGGAGCAGTGGCAGGACGGTATCTTTTCCCTCGATCAGGTGGACAAAATGATGCAGACACTCAACGAAGTAGTGTCCTGCCAGTCGAAGCAGTGGAATCCACTAACAGATCCGGCCGTCCGCACCTGCGTGGAAAAGTTGAGAACCTGCATCCAAATGATCAAAAAGCAGGCGCACCGCGACAAACGGCTGAAGACTGTGAACAAGTGGAAGTCCAGCATCGACAGGTATTGGTGATTATGCTCTGCATCGATGCCATTCAAGAGTTGCTTGAACAGTGAACATGGTGGTTAACTGAAATAGAGCATTGGTTTTTATCGACGGTCGTCTCACTCGGTTTCCTACGCTTCAAACAAACACACGCTAGGTGTTTCATACTTTCATTTGTCCTTGTTCGACAAGCCCAGTCGCATCCGTCGAAGAGCTCATTTGTGAAGGGATATATGAAGCGCGGCCGATTGTACAGACTGATCCAGAAACGTTTAGAGGAAATGGACGGTGTGGTGGTTCGTCAGCAAACACAGGTGGGTGAAATTGCACCCCAAGCAGCTGGTCTTCCGTGGGAAGTAACGACATTCACCGATTGCTAGCGATTGGGCCAGAGTTGAGAACCCTCGAACCGTTCAGGAGGAAAAGCGGGTACTGCACATGTATCATCCTGCAGTATCTTAGGATGTCTACTCAAGGTGCACTTTACCGTAGCTGGAGAGACCGGTGATGTGTACATTCCCGGGTGATGGAGCCCTATGTTAGAAATGAACTTGGATGCTCTGAGGGGGGAGAATGGTGAAGTCAAACGAATTGAACGTGGCCGTGAAGACTTTTCGCCGTATCGGGGGCGTTGTTTCTCCGCGTGCTGTCTAGCCACAGCTTACATTGACATCGAACGTTCCCTCCCGGACGGGTCCTATGAAAAGCGCTATTCACTGCGAACCGACTTGGCATGCTGTGGAACTGTTGTACGCCGTCCTGCTCGGGCAGTGGTTGCGAATTTGCAAGTATACTTTGGGCGTGGAGAATGCCTGAAAGCGCTGTGCCGTGCGAGCAGAGAATTCACGAACTACGTGCTCCAGTTCCCCCGTGACTCAACGCCACAGGATCGTGCACTGCTACTCGCAGCACTTTTCCAGCTCGATTACGCAGTTTTCGAGAAGAAGATACTACATGTACTGTAGAGAAGTTTGGAAGAGGTAGTAGCATTTTGCTTTGCTGTTCTTTTGTTTTGTCTAGCTAAGCAATCCGCTGATATACCCGCGATGACTCTTGCTCGTTACTACGTAGTATTTGCGGCCCATGTTTTTCGATCTTCAGTGGTGCATTTGCCGATCTGCGTTTAGTTCTTGGTGCGTATTGCTGTTTAATTATACGAGGATGCATGAATTGTTGGTACTTCCCAAACCGATCGCGTCAGGTTTTTGGTGAAAGCGTGGGCCTTTCCTAGTTGAATTGCATCATTACCGGCGTGCTATACTCAAGCGCTTGGCACTCTTTGACGAGTTCGATTCCAGACCTTTTCCTGCTGCTTGCATGTATCGCTTGATCAACAGGACATGACTCCTTTGGGGCATGTGTTTGGCTGTTCCAACAGCACCACTTGCAGTACTGGTAGTACTACTTGTGACACTTTCAGCTGAGCGCACCGACACTTGACTTGAAGTCGTACTGCTATCGTGGTTGTGGTGCTGGCGATTTGTCTTCCCATGCTTTCGCCGGTGTCGTGACAGCCTTTTTGCTTGGGATAGTTGCAATGATGCAATTGAAGCTTCATCATCCTCGATGATTTCATCGTCTTCGTACTCAATTGCAGGCTCCTCGACTTTCAGTGGTGGTTTTCTTGGGGTTACAGGACGGTTTTTGTGATGAGGCGCGAGTGACGAAGCTGCCATGTCACGCGGAGACATTGGGCGAGTAGGAGACGTCACGCGAGGAGACGTTGGCGGTGTAGCCTGTACTGAATTCGCTGGCTGTACTTCGCTGGGCCGACTAGCCGTAGCCGTCCGAAGTTTGCGAGGGCTGCAAGCATCTTGTGGGGTCGTAGACGATAACGATGTACCTCTGCTACTGGTTCGGGGACTGGGTAGGTGTTGGGAACTGCGTTCCGTGGAAGTAGCAGTGGGAGGGCGAGATGTGCGAGGGTGGCGAGGTGTAGTTGGTCGAGTGGTTTCTTCAGCTGTCGAGGATGTTGATGACTTGCTGCTTCCTTCACAACTACCAAAGGATGGAATCGTTCCTTGCTGCATATCCTCAAACGTATGCGAAACATAATGACCTCGTGTAAATCGGTGCGACTCGATAAACTTCGGGAGCATGATCAATCCGTTCTTCGATCGTTTGACGTATTCCAGCTTCTTTCGTTGTCGCTCCTTCTTGAACTTTTCTGAGTGGGACCAGTGGTCACCGTCGTGAGTGTAGTCGGGTGGTAAAATTTTCAAACAAAACTCCTGCAAATCCAGATCATTGCTGTTATCCGTATCATATCGCTTGAAGAGGCCCAAACACTGCGCAGGAGTCAGTCGAAAGCCAAGAGCAAGCAATCGCTCGCGAAACTCGTCCATGGTTACGTGGCTAGCCTTCTTAAAAATCTTGTAGGCTTGGCGGAAAGTATCTGAGCTACGCGACGTTGCTTGTTGGATCTTGTCCCGAATGCGCATTTCAATTTCATCTAAGGTCCAGCTTTCCATTTCGATCTCGGTCATGTACTGGTCAGGATTTGCCATCGCCTGTGCTTTCTTGTTCTGAGCTTCAATTCTATGCAGCTCATCAGCTGCCGCAACCCATGAGATGCCAATGTAGTCCGGAGGTAGCACGCCATGAATGAACTCGTTTAGATCAATGTCTCCACTTCCATCCTTGTCAAAGCGATGAAACAAAATGTCGGACTGAACGCGAGTCAGGGCCAATCCTATCGCCTCCAACGAAGAGTGAAACTCGTGCGGCTTAATCCCATTGACCTTTTTGAAAATACGAAATGCTTGTCTGAAGCAGTCCGATGATCGGGATGTGCGTTGCTCAATCTTTTCGCGCAACATCCGCTCAATATCAGCAATTGTCCACGAATCTTGAACTGACTGTACTGCCATCGAGTACAGCTTGCGCCGCGAGTCATCAACTTTTTGCCGGTCCTTAACTGACAGCCAGAACGAAGTCGAGTAGTCGTCAAGCATCACACCTTGGACAAACTTATTCACGTCGAGATCGCCAGTCTTATCGAAGTCGAATGTATCAAATAAATCCTGCAGCTGCTTCTCTGACAGCTTCATCCCGAGTCTTCTCATGGCTACGCTGAGGTCGTGGAGAGAGATTCCCGAAGGCTTGCCAAACAGCATAAAAGCTTGCTGGAACCGATCTGTTTCTTCTGATAATTGATCCATTCTTTCCCGTACCATTGCAACAAGCTGCTTAGTCGAGAGACGTGGCTTCTGATCTGGCTCGCCCTGTTGGTTTCTGAGAGACCTTGCGCTGCCTGGTCGAGTGTCCTCGTTAAAGAGCGTTGTAGCGAACTCAATTGTATCAATCACCCCGTCCCTATCCTTGTCGAACCGGACAAAAACTTCTCGGCATTTTGGAGGGGATAAATGAATCTGCAGCATTTCCAAGTGGCGATGGAAGTCCGCAAACGTGATAGCTTCCGCATTTGTAAAGAACCGGAAGGCCTCGCCAACCAGATCTGCACTGCGTGGCATCTTCTCCTCAAGTTTCCGTGCAATACATTGCTCAAGTTCATCCAGTGTCATGTACTCGTGCAAAGGAGGCGATTTCTTGGGGCCTGGAACCGCGGGAGCAGCGTTATTATTTGCATCACTAGCTCGAGGTGACCTGAGTCTGGAGAGATTTGTGAGGTCTCTTTTAACGGAGATCTTGGTGGGTGCCTCCGATCGTGGCACCGGTGAAGGCTCATCAGCAGAGAAAAAGGTTTCTGGTAGAAAAATTCGTTGCGCGAAAGTGTGGAAGTCGATCTCGCCCAGGTCTTCCTGGTCGATGCGGCTAAAGAGTTGAGTGCAGAGTCGCGGGGTTGCCCGTAGACCGACCCGTACGACTTTGTTTTGGAAGCATTCCGGCGTAATGGAGTTGGTAGTCGTGAAGAATCGGAAGGCCTGTCGCGCGTAGTTCTCGTATGCACTTGAGCTCGGGATGCTCTGGTCGACCGTGCAGAACATAGCGTGAATAGCTTTTCGAAGCTCCTTAATCAGTGCATCGACCGATGTGATCTTGGGCACCAAGGCTGGGTCCACGGCTACATCTGGATTAAGTGATATCCTACCAGCAGGACGGGTCGGGCGACTCGGCTGCACCTTATAGCCAGCGCCGCTCAGCACCAGGCTGCCCACAGGAGGTCCCTCCATTGTGCCGCGATGAGACTGTTGCCGAGTGCTCCAAATTTGTCGAGAGCGATTGAGCCAAGTTGCGCAACGCCAAACAGCGAAACGGCCACGCCCACAACCACTGGCGATACCCAGGCAAAGTGTCGGGCATTTTTAGGCACGCTCCTCGGACTGTGAAGACGTCGACCGTCGATATATTTAGTCACCAAGGATGAAAAGCGACGGCCGCCAGTGCAGATGCCTGCCACGTCAACAGGCTGGGTCGATCGCTGTAGATGTACGTTGATCAGAAACTCTGCTGGCACCCAAGTACTTGCTACGCTGGAACCTTGGTCCAAAACTGCAATCTAGAAGGCCGCATAAGTGAGCTGCACAATCTCGCGAATGTTAGACTTGCAGTCCCGCTCTTCCCACACGGCTTCGGCTCGGAAAACCCCGTCCGCTTGCACGAGACCAACAAAGTGCTGCACGCTTCCTCCAGTGCCGAAGTAGTACTTCTTCGCGGCCACGAGCGCTCTCGCATTCGGGGTGCGGCGCAAATGCCGCTTGATAGTCTGCACAATTCAACATTAGTCTTTGTAAAACCCGACAAGAAAAACGAAAAGGACGGTCACCTGGTACAATTCCACCGCCACGGCCTCCGTGTAGATGGTCTCGGCCGTGAGGATCAGGTCGAACTGCATCTGCTCCTCGCTCAGCTGCTCCACGTCCTGCATGAACTGCGTGACGCTCGTCCAGGCGCCGGCGTAGAACGCCGCCTTGCTCTCCAGCTGCTCGACGTTTCTCCGCACGTTGGGGCACGTCGTGAGCTCCAGCACCTCCTTGTTGTAGTCGCTGAAGACCACGCGTTGAGCGCCTCGTTGCAGCGCGTGGATTCCTGGTAGCCCGTGGCCGCAGCCGAGCTCCAGCACGGCCGGGGGCATCTGGGCGCCCGATTGGCGCAGCTGCGACTCCA
>JAHWLE010001541.1:0-10640 GCA_024679135.1 Phytophthora foliorum | reverse complement strand
CACGCTGCCGTGACCATGATTGAGACCTCACCGAAAGCTAGTGCCAAGAATGCCGAATCCTTTCACAGCACGAAACCCAGTACGAACGACGAACAGCAACATGAACGTCTCCACCGAGAACGTCGCAGAGTGAGCCAGGCCAGGTACCGAAACAAGCAGCGCGAGTTGACCCTCGCCCTCGAAAGCGCTAATTCAAAGTTACGGCGAGAAATTGAGGAACTGGAGCTGAAGCGATGCAGCACTCATATCGGCATTCCCACAACGCAGACAGTCTGGGCTGTGGCGATGCAGTATTTTCGCATTTTCCGCTTCGGCTTTAGGTCCCCTCCACCACAGCTGCGCGACTTCGTGCTGAGCTTTCTGCAAAACTCCATGGCCCCGGACGTGACCGACGGCTCGATTTGCGGTGTGCACGCACTGCTGGATAATTGGAGCCTGTTCTCGGTCTACTTTGACAATATCAACATCCAGCTCGAGCGCCTAGAAATTGATGGTTCCGTGAATTTGTTGACAGCAACCACGACTACAACTGTCACGATTTCTGCCGACACGTTACAACGGGTATTTCCTCACCTGATCGATGATGAAGAAGGTACAAGCCTTGCCGCCAAGCTGCAGGGACGCTGCATCTCTATGCGTGGGTCAGTGCTTTTCAACTGGGACGACAAAAACGACCGCGTGGCGAGTATGCAAAGTCGATCGGACTTGCTAACACCACTACTTCAGCTGCTAAGTAACCTGGCGGACGTATCTCGAGTATTCGACAGCGCTCTTGTTACGCCCGAATTCACACTGACAACAAGATTGAGGAATTGAGCTTAACCATATCGTGTTGTGGTTTGGAGCAGAATACAAACGTTGATTCTCGCTGTCTACAGAACGCTGCAATTAGTTCCTACCGAATGCGGATGTAAAGATCTGCTTGAACATCCTGGGCAAGTCCGACGTGTCAAGACAAACATGGCCACGCCCTGCCGGTAGTTCGCGACGGATACGCTCGGCCTCGTCGGAAAAGGATGCAATGAAAAGAGCATGAGCCTGCACACCATGTTCTGCCAGCAGCTTCCGACCCAGGTACCTGGGTTCAATTCCGTATCGCTCGAGATTGGCATCGCTCACCACAAACACGAATCGGTCGTCACCCCTGAGCGCAGCAACACGTTTCACGCCTCGTTCCATAGCTTCAACCGTGTGGTCTCCGCTTTGGCAATACTGAGTATGAGCGGCCATCTTCTGAAGCACTCGCAGTCTCTCCTTGCGATCCTTTGGTGGTGCACCAAACTCCACGAACGGGATCTCGGGTGAGTCACCACTGTGTCCCATGATACAATAGTCCAGCTCACCCTCAAAGCCCGCAAAGCTCTCCATGATCATGAGCGACGTCTCAAGCATACGCTCGAGGCGAGAGTCCTGGCCGTTGAAGCGGTACATGCTGCCACTGACGTCCATCACAAACAGCATCCGTTTAGGCTCCTCGCCCAACTGATGACCCGCTGGGACTTGAAAAGGCGAATCACTCACGCCTCGGCGCTTGAATACGAGGCGCTCGCCAGCAACACCATCCACGAGCTTGCCATCATCCAGCTCGCCGCTCGATTGGTGTCGCAACCAATTGCGCTCCTGAGCCACAGCCTCCAGGTTTGCTAGCACGGCACGCAGTTGAGCACACTCTCGTTCCACACGCTTGAAGTACGACTGGTATGTTTCCCATTCACGATCGCTCATATCAATCTCGCGCAACTTTTCAGCAAGAGCTTCCTGCGCCATGGCCTGTGCTTTAGCACGCGCTTCAGCCGACACCTCATCTTTCTTCTTTCGTGAAACTTGGTGGACTGGGTGACCCTTGTCAAGTCTATAAGGTCCTCCTCGACCACCGAGTCCGGCTGTATCACTCCCGCCAGTGCCGCCGGCCCAGGTATTTCCTCCAACATGCGGGTCATTGTTTGGGTCTTCCTTGCCATACTTCGGGGCACCTAGACCTGTCTTTGGTGTTGATGGACCGCCGACTCTAGTGCCATCCACTTTCAACTCGAGAGCCCCACCGATCGCGAGCTCGTCTTCACGATTGTACATTTGCTTCCATAAGGCAGCCTCCCGGTCTAGTGAAATTTGATCCAACTGCCACACCCTCACAGCACCGTCTTCTTGAAGTGTCAGCGTGTGCTTACCACTGTGAGCGCCTGCTATAGCAACGACGCGAGGTACATCAGAGTTCTCCGTCGACAAAGGGGAAAATCTGCCATCGCCACTTGCACTTGTTTTAGGTGAGGTGGAGCCAATGACCACATTTTTCGTCTTCTGTGTCTCTAGATAGGTAACTTCCATGTCGACAAGATCACCAGAATCGGATTGCACCGAATTCACGATCACCGACTCGTTCTGCCAGGCTCGCTGCACCTCTCTGTGTCCCTGCTTGCCTTCAAATTGCTCCCGTAGGGCACTTTGAACAGTATAGTCATTATCACTCCCGTCGATCACTTGTAAGAAAGCTTGCGGGTGCACCATAACCTTAGCTGGAGTCAGTTCTCCATGGGTTTGCTGGCGGCCAGGAAATACAGAATGTCGTGAATCAACGAGGGATGCACTCTCCTCTGATCTGATAGCAATCTCTGCCACTTTCAAAACGAAATTGTGTGTGTCCTCCTCTTGGAATAGCATGTACACGAGGCCTTCGTGTGTGGTTCGTAGAAGCCATTCACGTTTACCCATAGGCTGGACAGTGAGAATTTCAGCAACTGGCACAGGCAATGAAGCACTCACTTTGGCCAGATCGACGGAGAAGAAGTTGTTCGAGTTCAGATCAAGAAACTGGATCAACGAGCCTCCTTGCAAATAACGCAGAATCAAGCCTGCGTTGACCTCATCAGCTTCGGTTCGCCATCCACTGGCCTTCCCACCTCCAAACCACTTTGAGAACGGGTTTTGTTTCGCTTTCTTCTTCCCTTGCGATGGTGAAGCGTCAACATGGAGTCGGCCGTCAAGAGCACCATCAGGAAGGGTGAGGCAGTCAGCACGTCCGTCTGAATTACCCCGTGGACCCGTGAAAATAGTGAGACCTAGCATAAAACAAGATGAGAGAACTGACTATTATCAACCAGAAGGAAATGACCGGGATGCTGTTGTCTACCTGTGGACGGGATGAATATTGCAACCTCTTCTTGATCAGGTAGATTCACAAGCACTGGGTTCGGTTCCCACTGCATATAGTCGCTTTCAATTTCCAATATACTGTGCAACCTGCAAGGGGGGAAAGTAGAAGCACCAGAATTAATAGTTACCAGTCTGTCAAATGGCCACTGTTGTTCAAAACAGCGTACCTTTCGTTACCCTCGAAATCCGAAAAAGAGTGCAAGCTCATCGGCCTTCTCGTGAGCACTATGGTAAGAACCGCATGCAAATCCGGTATAAGTCGTCCCCACTTGCACCCCCGCGACATATTTGCAAAGTGAATGCATTCAGAAGTACGTACCATGAACCGAGTTATCAGAGAAAACAGCCACCGCGTGAGCTTGTTGCTTCCGGTTTCCTTTCAGCGGCACCTGAAAAGAGGCCAATTGCTCTGTAAATTCATGTTGTCGGTGATGATGTAGCGTGAATGATCTAGTCGTCGACGGATCCAGCCAAATTTGACGCCGATTGAGCGATGAGCAGTGAATTTGTTGATGTGGTTTGTTGGGATTCGCGCTGAACGTCACAGATGCTCCAGATTGCCGACACCAGGATTCGGTAGGAACAAGTTTGGGGAGAGTCCGCGTTTCTGCAATATTCATCTTGAGTACCAAAGCTTCCCCTGTTGCTGACAGAGGGATTCCATGTCTGAATTGATGGTGGACAACAAGAAACACATGAAAGCAAAAGAAGCATAGCATTGTGAACGAAAGCACGTCAGTTAGCTAATCAGCAAAAACAAGATGACAATCACTGCATTCATATCGATGCACAGTGCAAGTACGCAGATATGCTCTATTGCAAGCCATTTCTATCAATGACAGCAATCCCACATGCAACACGCCATCAACAAACCATGCCAAGCGCAACGCTACACATGCACATGCACACATACACAAGCTTCGTACCTCAAAAAGACCTCCGATAACTGCGCGCGCATGTTCCGATCGTAGGCATCGAAAGCTAGAACGTTTTCCTATTGCGATGCACACGTGTACGATTCACACTCAGCACCAACACGAAGTAATACTTCGAAGTAATAGTAAAAATACTGGCCCTTACCAGTACTGACGCAACTCCGTCATTTGGGAATTGCTCAAGGTGCTTTGCAACAGCTACAGCTTCACGAGTCGAATATGGGTACGTGATGGTACCATTCTCCACCAGTTCACGTAGCTCAGCAAATGCTCTGCATAGTCGACGTAAGATGTCGACGGGGACGCTCGGTGCATACGCACTCAGCAATGACAGCTCAGACTCCTCATCGGGATTGTCAATTGCGCTAGTAGGACGAGCAGCATAGATTAGCATGTGGTCAGGAAAATCCGAAACGGCAACCATTTGGGTTGGTCAAAAGCAGGATGCACGTACTGGCTGGCAAAGATGTCACCAATCTCCCGAAAAAAGTTGTTTCCCAGGAATGGAAAACCTGGACGATTGGCGAGTACCCACATGCGGAAGTTGGGGTGGAGCTCGATGATATTTTCTTCGTTGTGCCACTCTTCAATTGCCACCTTGGCTGGGTCAATCAAGCGTTTGCCATTTCCCTAAAACATACCAAGCAGCATCATAGAAGGAATTTCAATCACCAACAAGTTGAGAACAAGTAGCCACAGGATCCTAATGAAAGACTAGAAAATTTTACCAGAAGCATCTCGCCGTCTTCGATTAGCCCCTTCAGAACACACACCACCTCTAGCGGCGCTTTGTCAGCTTCATCGACGATCAGTGTTCGGCCTGTTTTAGCAGCACGAACTAATGGGGAGTCTTCCCATTCGATCCTTCCGTCGATAAGAGTCGGCACCAGCGTCAGTGTTTGCACGGTTGTCTATGATATAGGGAAAGAATCAACGTTAGATTGCGTTGCACCCCCTTCGTGCTCGGTCATGACTACGTACATCGCGATGGAGCTGAATGTACTCGCGCTCTTGCTGCAGGAGTTGCAATAAACGATCGGCTAGCTTATTCTTACCCACACCTTGATTGCCAATCAGCAGCATGTGCTTCTGACCAGCCACAACATTCTGAAGCATGTCTTTCATACACCGCGTATGCTTCGGAATGTCAAAATAATGGGGCTGAGGCACTAACTCCGGGCTACTCGGAGTTTGAATCGGATAAGAGATGTCGCCAATGTGCAAGCACCCGCCATCTTCGCGGATGATATCTGTTCATACACGCGTGATTGTTGGATAACCGCCTTAAGTAAACAATACCCCATGAGAACACCATTATTGCGTACCTGTTTGTTGCTGTAAATATGTTGTCGACACCGCAGCGGGTGCCTTGCACTCGTCCAACAGAGAATCAATAAGCTGACTGCATGACGAAGATAAAAACTGGGTGAGCAGTGTGTCATGCAGCAGCGGACGTAAATCTTGCAGCGAGTTTCCAGGAAAAGCGTTTAGACGACGGCAAACACGCAGTAGTTGGCGTGTAGACAACGAAAGAGCGTGATAATCGGCATTTGCGCTTGTCTCTTTAGCACTTCGCAGCTTTTCAGCAAAGGACAGCAGCATGCTGGTAAGCAAACGTTGTTCATAGCACAAGAATCCGTTAGTGAACTAACGACATCCTGTCCGATCTTGCGTTCAAGCACATCGTACCTAGTTGTTTCCTGGGGAAGTTCCGGGTACAGGCTTCGTACAATAGCATCACTTTGCCCAGAATCAATTCCCGAGAGGTGATGAAAGCTGAACATGGAGATAGTATCCGAGCTCAGCCATGCAACGGTCGATTCTTTTCCCGTCATAGCCGTCGTGCCCTTCAATATCGCTGGGTCTGCCTCAGCAATCGCGATGATGCGAAAAGACGGGTGAATTGCAGATACTCGGCTGAGCACACTTGCATTCCCGCTTTTGTCTACGTCAGCTATGATAGCATCGTACGTGGCTTGAGAAACTAACTTCGAGCCATCCGCTAGGTCAATCTCTCGATCTTGAACCAGCCGTTGAAGCACACCGAGACTATCACTTCCGAGTCGGTGCACTCCATCGAGCACAGCGAGATGACCATTTCGAGCGGCGTGAATGAGTGGGCTGTCTTCCCATCGGGTGTTACCATGGGAGTCCGTAGACCGACGCTGAAGGAGATCTCGTGCCGTCATGTCTTTGAAAAGACTGAAAAGCTCAGTCGCGTATCCCATGCGGTGCGCAAACAATCGAACTAAAGCCGATTTTCCGCTGCCTTTTGCTCCAAGAACACACAAGTCGCTACCGACAGCATGGTCTTGAATCATTTCGGCTAGCATCTCAGAATGAGTCTCCGTCTCAATAAATCCCGGCATAGCGTCCATTTGGGCACGTGTCGTTCCACATGGAACATCTTGCAGGACAAGCTGTGCCGCTGGGGTACGAAATGACACGGTTGCCTTCACGTCTTCAGTAAATACTTTGGCAACAGTCTCAAGCGTATACTTGGTCTTTTTCAGTCCCTCTGTGAACTTCGTCACGATACGATCAAGTGCCTTCGAGTTGGACTCTGTTTTTACACCAAGAACATCGACCCTCACCGGAAAGGCTCGTTCGACGGTACTTGCTACGCTCGCGTCTGGAAATTTGTTCAGCACTTTCACACAGTGAGAGAGCGACAGGTAGTCGAAGTGAGGCATACGCGGTCCCGTGTTGGTACCCACATCGTAGGTGGATTCGACCGTGTTGACAGCCTCTCGAATACCTACAAGCTTCTCCAGTGTAGGCAGTGGGACGGACGGAGCGATGGCGACCAATTCTTCAAGTTGTGAACCCGGTGAACTCGGCTTCACATTACGTGCCTGGAATCGCGAACGCAGTGGAGGGTCTAGCGTTCGACCGGGATACGGCGGAACAGGGAGCCCCAAAGCGATAACACGAAAATCTGGGTGTACCCGTACCAAGTTTTGCGCCTTCAAAGCATCCGATGAGTATCCTTGCTCCACCAACGCGTCGTAGCTGCATGACGATACCATTTAGGAATTCATTAAACTGCACCAATATATCAACAACCAAAGTGCACCGTGTACCTTTCCGCTTTCATGAGGAATCTTCCATCATCTAGCATCATTTCTCTGTTCTCAAGCAAGTTGTTTAATGTAGGCAGAACATTTCGCTCTGCTTTTTCAAGGCCTATTCAATGCACAAGATTTGATTTTTATTGAGCACTAGAATCCAAGCAGCCAGCCAACTCAACAGCACAACAAACCATCGATCACCAGCACGCGGCCGTTAATAGCAGCTCGAACCGGAGCTTGATCCGTAAAAATGGCCGCACCATCAACAATCTCCCGACGCTAACAAAGCAAAATAAACGTTATCCTCAGCAACAATAGATACACAATAACTCCATCATTTCTCACCTGTTTCAAGTCAGACTCGGTGGTATCCTGCGAAATGGCAACATACTCTACCTCCTTGTTCAACAACTCGCAGAACCGCATACTCAACAGCCGTCTCGACGACCCCGGAGGGCTAAAAACACACACAAATTTTAAACTTTCACCAAACAGCTCCAAAATTCACAAAAAAACACCAAAAATCCCACCCTATAAGGAACATATCCTGTTTCAAGAGGTCTTTCTGCAACATCCACCTCAAGTGGCCCAGCAGTTCCTGGCCTATAGGTCGCCCCTGCTGCAGCTCTGTCAGGTACCCGCGAGGTACCAGTTCAAGAGACTGCGGGGCCCCCACAGGAGCTTTAACGCCTCCAATTTCCACCACTGCAGGGCTGGGGGTGACGCCACTACTGCATCGTATGGACAAGACGCTGCGACGCTCGACGGCCGTGCACCAACCACGTCGCTGCCGCCCCAGAGTGCGCAGCATTGTGGCTGATTCCAATGATATTGGAGACTGTGGACCCCACGTCACGTCGGGGCGGTGCTGACGTGAATGGTCGCTTCTAATAGAAGCTCGTATAGATAGTTCAAGTATATGTTCACTTCAACTTACGACCAGCGGATTTTACGCGTATGATGCGATCATCAACCACCAAAGCTAAGTATTCGGAACGAAGCTCGTCCGTTGGGTGGACAAGTGTGCCACAATAAGCAAGAGCGCGTTCTACTGCGAAAAATCGATGGGACTTTGGCGCAGGTGCGTGTATAAGCTGCACAGTCTGGAAGCATGGCCGGCAACGAGACAGTGATGCTGTTCCTCATCCAGCAGTACCGCTCGCTGAACGTGCCGAAGCAGCTCACGAAGTTCTCGAAGATCGAGAACTTCACACTTATGGTCGTTCATTGGGATGTGAACTACCCGCAGATACGGAAGGTGGCGGACGACTGGCGTACGAGGTGGCCATGAAGCCCGAGAGAGACTGCATTATGTACAATTCGACGGCCTGCTGTGCGCTACCTACTCGCTGGGCACGGGTGAGTACCCGTTCGACACATTTGACGAGCCGTAGTAAGCAGAGAAGCAATCCCAGATATACAAAGTAACCATTTCTTTCCATTCGTTCTACTTGTCGAAGTAGTATCAGGGTACGAGTTGAGAGAAACAACACCAACCAATTGGCTGCGTGACGAACAATTCTCCTTTCTACAATAGGACATCAAAACAACAATAAGTAGTAGAGTGGTGCCGAAAATTCTGTGCGTTCTCAGTTTGCAACCACATGGTACGATCCAGCCTTTTCATGGTTTAAGTTTACGGTTGAACCGATATCTAGCTGAACTTCACGGAGAAGATTTTACGGCCAGTCCTTTGCTCACTTACTTGCAAAATAAGTGCCAGTGCCAATCGAGAAAAGGTAACATCCACGCCACATTTGAGGATTTCCTTCTCACCCCGCAACACGAAAGTGGAAAAAGTATTCCTTTCTTCCCGAAGTGCGCACCATGGCGTTTTCCGGGATTTTGAAACTCAAGTTTGGGCCCTTCTGGCTCAAGACGTCGATTCTCTTGGTCAATGTGGTGGCATTCGGAAGTTGTCGTACAACGTACGTACTTCGCGTTGAACGCCCTGCAGTCTGTGGTGGCTGTATCGACTTGCCGATCGGACGCCGCGACTATCCGATCGCTTTACTACCGCGTTCTGTCGAGGACCGGCAAAATCTGAGCTTCAGCATTCGGTACGGCGTGAAGGGCAAAATTTTCAGGTTCTACGCACCTTCTGTCGCTGTGTACGCCCACTGTATTGCAGTCCTCCGCGAAGCCTTCGAGGGGAAAGTTGCGAAGCGAGATCACAACGAGATGGCCAGCACCAACGATGAAGTGTACAGTGGTGCTTCTTGGGGTGACGGCGAAATTCAAGGAAAGCACATCATACGTGACATCGACTGCAGGTATGCTCACAATGGCTCGAAACAGTTGACAAGGCCTCCTTGCGTCTCCAAACCAAGTAACGCAAATCGTGGCATTGCCCCCAACGCTAACAACTTCAGCAACAGCAGAAAAAAGTGCCCTGACTATTCCATTCAACATTACCCAACTCGCCGTGTACCTGAGAGAAACTCGGTGCTTCGTGTTGCCGCCTGGGACAGAGATCACGATGGCGATCACTACGCCAGCAGCGATAGCGTGGATCCTTCACTCGTCCCAGCATCCCAGTCGCTCGATGTTGGCCTCGCAGCAGAGCAGCAGAATGTTTACTGTGTTGCCCAAGCTCATGATGGAGCTACCACTTTTTCGGTCTACGTGCCACCCCGAACAAAAAAACTCGATCAGTCCTGGCGCGCCGGAAGAGTATTCAATTTGCCATTCGGGAAGTGGATCCAGTGGCTCGCCGACGACATTCACGTTAGCGAATCCCCGCCGGAAATGTTCCTCCTCACCAGCTCGAGCTGTGAGCGTCTGCAGTTGAGCGAGATGCTGGTCATGATGCAGCCGTTCTTCGGTGAATAAGCAAGCGAGTGGATTTACAGACTCGTGTCAAACTACCTACCACCACCAAACATCGCCATTGTTTCGCCGAATTTATCGTTGACTCCGTTCCGGTGCTATTGCTCCGAGCTTCCAGTCCAATGTTTTTCAGTTCACTTACTCTGAAGAGTATCATCGTCGCACCCCTTCGCGCCAGGGCTCATAACCGCACTGTGTACTTGTGCACTATTCAAACGCACAGACTTACGTATAACAATTGAGTCGCGATTTCTTACCATCACTAACAAATTGGTCAACTGAGCATTCACGTTCTCTTAACCTGTGAGGCAGCTTATTATCAGAACCGGCCTTCGACTGTCGACTAATAGTCGAGACAGATACGGTACTAAAGGACAGCGACATTACAAACTCGAGAATTTATACCCGTTGAGACTCACTAAAACATTAGCTCAATGTAGACACTAAAACGACTACAAACATGTGAGATGAAATGTATAACCGGTTTTACTTTATTCATAGATAGTATATACTACTGCCTTATATCACTGTGCAAGTCTCAACTGTCTGTTTCAACGGGGGCACTTTCCATACTTGCCGACCGCCGTCGTGCTCGCCGTCGCGGCACCTGCGTGTCGTCTGCAAGTCTCCTCCGCACGTGGCCACACCCCCGCCC
>JAHWLE010001540.1:0-10657 GCA_024679135.1 Phytophthora foliorum | reverse complement strand
GCTGCGTGGCCAGCCAGAAGGACGTGCACAGCGCCGTCACGAGCTCCGCTGCCACCACGAGCGTCTCCCATTCCTCGCGGTTGACCGGCATGATTTTCTTTGCACATGATTGGCTGAAAAGAAAAACTGAAGTTGAAGTTGGCTTCAACTGCTGGGGCAAGCACAGGCTCTTGCATTTTTTATTGTCCGCTGATGACAAAGTATTCCATGAAGAAAATGCTGGTGTCATCAAACGCTGCAGTCCTGAGGTTTTCGCTGTCATTTTACAATTTGCAAGCGACTGCACAAGTGGAAGAAGAGTCGACGATGGCCGGGGTTTTGTACGTGGCCGTCGTGACGCGAGTGCTGGGCCTGGCGGACGCAGCGTTCCACTTGCTTCCGAGATATCTACGCCCCGTCACGAGACGCAGCATCTGCACGCCCAAGGAAGACCCGAGCGTCGGTGAATATGCTGGAGGAGCCACTTCCCGGAATGCTACTGCCACTCCTTTCCGTTCGACGACCACGAAGACATTCACAAAGCGAAATGTCAGGAGCAAGACGACGGTGGCGCTCTAAAAGTTGGTGGACAGTGCTGTTGATTGGGGGAATGACCGTGTAAGTGAATGAGTAAGGAAAGACAGAGGATGGCCATAACTTTACCATTGCTGTTCCATTGAAATACGTCCCTACAGGAATGTTACTGTCCACTTTCTGATGTTAGCGACGAGCTTCGTCGCTTCTAGCACATTTTTTGAGTTGCCCAACAGTTTGAGCGCCTCATCACACCGATGTGCGAGAGTTGTGTCGCTCTCGTGTCCAGTGGCGACTTGGCGGAAAACCCCCAGACACGCACCGCGCTTCCCTTCCCAGTACTCTGGGTCGGGGTCTAGCCTCTCCAGCACGTCGAAGGCTTTGGCTGCGTAGAAAAACTCTTGGGCTTTGTAGCAGTCGTTGGCGATCTGCTTGAGCAGTGCGAACGCTGTCTGCGAGTTCTCCACCTTGAGATAGAGCTCCCACGCTTGCGCGGTGCGACCATTGATGATGTAACAGCGCGAAAGCCAGCCGCAAAACACCAACTGGGAGCGTAACTCGGGACTTCGCACTCGTGTTAATACTTCTTCGGCTTCTCGGTATGCGCCTGTAGCTGCTAGAGATACACCATAGTTCCAATTGAAAGCGTCGTCGGTACTCAAGTACGTCGCGATGGAGCTCAGGTACACGTTGACATCGCTGAACTCTTTGCGCAGCATGAAATACGATGCCATGCACTGACGGCCTGGAATCGTGTCAGAATCGTCGGGGGATGACCCCGCAGCGTGGAAATGCTTTTCAGCGAGAAAAATGTGCTCCTTGGAGTGTGTCTGCTCACCGATACCAGCGTGCAGCACCCCCTTGATCGCACGCTCGGTGGTGGTGCGAGGCTCCAGGTCCTCCATTATGGCGAACGCCTTGTGATACTCGCGGCGCTTGAGATGCAGCAAAACCAAATTCAGTTGGGCTTCCTTGAGATGATCCACTAACGGAACCAGGACTCTTACTGCAGCTGCACCTTGCTTCTCGATACCGCTCGATTCGTTGTCGGACACACGAAATATGGCCAGGTTGTGCTGCATGACATCGGTCATTGCTGATTCTGAATGTGTCGAGTTCGCTCTAGATGAATAAAGCGAGTCGCTTGCTCCTTGAGTACACGGATGATTTGGAAATCGGCGCACGTAGTCGTCGAGAATTGGCTTCGCCTCACGAGCGCTGTATAGGCGAAAGTTGCAGCTCGCTTTCAGGTTCGTCGCGAAGAAGCTGTCCGGATGGGCGATCAAGTACACAGCCAGCAGCTCCAGTGCGACGTCATCGTAGCCCAGTTTGAAATAACACAGCGATAGATACACATGCAGTGCTGAGCCGCCCTCTTGGCTGCCTTTGTTTGATTCTGACAACAGCCTCTTGTAAATCTCTGCTGCCTCTTGAAAATTGTTCTGCGCAAAGCTGGTTGATGCCAATGCTAGCTGGTCCTCGATTGATTCTCGCGAAAGCTGTTGGTATCGATCGAGCAGCGTCTGCTCGCTGTGCTGTCGTCGATGTGCGAGAAGAAACAAAAGTCGATTGCAAAGAGCACTCCGTGAACTGCTCAGAGCCGTGTGCTCGGCGTCCTCGAAGTTTTGCAAGTAGAACAGACAGCACGCACGGCTTAGTCTCCAACTTTTGAGGTCTGTTGCAGTCGCGTCGCCTTTCGACGCGGCTTCAATCAATTGCTCGAAGTAAGATAGAGCTTCACTAAAATCTCCACTGTGGTAATGGCAATACGCGACCCACCACGTGTTCAAACGCCAAGAGCTAAGATCATCGCCTTCCGAGGCACTCTTCTTCTTGAGGCTCAGTTCTTGGCTATTGTCCGGACGCTTCACAATCCGCAGCAGCGTTAGTGCGCCAACAAAATCTCGTCTGTCGAGGTACGTGTCCAACTCGAAGACCTTGTCACGTAGAGGCTTCGTCTTCGTACCCTGCTGCATCTTGTTCTGCGACGCAATGCTAGATCGTGTAGCTTGCTTTGACTGCCTCGCCACAAACATGCTCAAGTTGGTTCAGAATGAATACGACGCGACTGCTCGAGATCGAGGGTCACGATATCTGCATTTTGTACGCTTACTTCAAACCTCAATTGTTGCCCTTGGTCTCTTCGTCTTCTGCCGCACCCTGCTGACCCTTGCTCTCTTGGTCTTCCACTCGATTTCTCAGAGATGACAGGTGAGAGCGTGGCCCAGATAGAGTAACGGTGTTATCACCAACCGAAGTGCTCGCACCGTAAGTATTGAATAGCGGTGGACGTCCTTGCGATGCATCACCACTCTTGGTCTCTTCATCGAGCGTCAGCGGCAGATCACCGGGCGATGGCTCCGAGTGCTCGGTGGAGACGGCCGACAAATGTGAGCTGCGGCGGTCTCTCTGAACTCGTCCAGCGTCGATTGAGTCTTGCGACTGGCTAGACCCTGACGAAATGGACAGGTCCACAGTAATGCTCTCAGCAATCTTCTTATCCTCTTCAGCTTGCTGAGTCGCGAGCTTTTGTGACTGGACTCTTTCTCCTAACCTCACAACAAGAAGACGGCCCAAGCTAGTCTTCCGCTCGATCTCAATGAGTTGCTTCTTGGACGGTGGGGTCCTACACACACGGAATGCAAGCAACGACATCAATCATTAAGAATGCAGGTTGACATCCCCCTCGTTAACAACATACGTCTGAGATCGGTCTTGCTGGCGTTGAACGTCAATTCGTTCTTGTTCGTCCTTAAACTGACGCCTGAGTTCTTGAATCTGGAGAATAAAGTATTTGACATGAGAGACCACCAGTCACAGGAACAAGAGTAGTAAGGCACAATACCTTGGCGTCCAGTTCGACAGCAGTTCGCGCTTGATTTGGCGTCCTGGGGTCCGTGAGTACATCTTCAACTTTTCGCTTGAAGACGTCACGCTCCTGGCGCAACTCATCCAATTCTTTCTTCGCGGCATCAGCTTGTTTGGCGATCTCAGCTTTAGCTTCGTCCTTAACCTTCTTGAGCTCTTCGTCATGAGCCTTTTTCAGTGCTTCATTCTCCTTCCGCAAGGTCGCTAGCTCATCTTGCGCTTCCGCCAACAACTCGGATTTCTCGTCCAGCTCGAGCCCTCTCTTGACGTAACTCTTGCCGATCAAATCGATCTCTTTCTGGAGTTCCGCTAGTTTGCTGTCTGGCGCTGGGACGTCAGCGCGACGTTTCTTTTTTCCAGCAGCCCTCGCCGGAGGCTCCTGCGATCCACTTTCAGCCGCTGATTGTTGCGTAGCAAGAGTACTAGCAAGATCACTGGTCGGCTCACTGACAGGCTCACTCCCCTGCTGGCTGTTAGTCACCCTCCGCAGCTTTTTCACAGGCCGGGGTCGCGGCGGAGAAGGTACTGGCTTCGACGGACTCTGCGTGCACTGCGTCTCGTCGTGGGTGCGCTTGCGCGTTCGGTCTGCCACCGACATTTCGTCGGCACTCAGCCGAGCGTGCAGCTCCTCATTTTTCTTGGTAAGTCCACTGGGCCTGCACAAAATATTTTAGAGCTTCACCCAACACACTAACAAACCCTCTAAAGCGTACAAAATCTCTAGCTTGTAGCACAACGGGGCCACATCTAAAGTATAAACACACAACCCCAACACGTGAACCAGCCACCATATCCTCCATATCCACACAGTAGCCTCACCGTTTGACTCTGGCGGCGTGAAGTGTAGCAGGTCGCCCTTCTTCACCTGCGCCGTCCTCCGCGTGCCCACCCTCTTGCGGTTCACCCACACCCCGAAGCGGCTGCTTCACCGCATAAAATGCACTACCCAATGAGCGCGTCAACCCCTGTAAGACCCCAAGCACGCCAGCGTACCTGAGATCTTCGATCTCCACGTCGGGCTCGCCCTTCGCGTCCTTGCCCTTCAGTCTGATGATGCAGTGCTACAAGATACAAAATGCCAATAGATGAAGCGTTAGAAAGCGACCAGATGGGGCGTGAGGAGAGCGCGTACGAGGGCGCTGATGAACTGCTTGGGGATGTGGATGTCGCAGCGGTTGGCCACGCGCCCCACGCAGTGCTTGGAGCGCACCAGGTCATGGTGGTCGGGCAGCGACACTTTGTGCGTCGTGGCCTGCAGCACCAGCCGCCCCCAGGGCAGCACCTTGGCCGGCGCCGACAAAGACATGGAGCTCTTCGCGCAGTGGTATTGTCAAATTCAAATGTGAGCTTCCCAATGCGAATTTCGGGGGAGAACGTTCCACATTTCAAGCGTCTGGATTGGCTAGAAAAGACCTTGGAAGAAATGTTGCGCTAAGGGCTCGGCAACTTAGAGCTCGCTCAGTCGCCAAGTAGAACAAAATAGCACAATGACGACTGCGCACCGCCCGACATGGCACGCCGCCGTAGGGCAGTCGAACGAGGGAGGATGGCACGCTGGAGGTACGCAGGGCACATGCGCACACCGCTGTGTCAAAATAGGGCTCCAACTCTGCGTCTGGTGGCGTCTAACGCGTTTTTTACGTTATGGTACAGGAAAACTGAGCGACCAGGTCTCGGCGCGCGACCTGCCGGCCCACAAGCGCCTTAAAATGCGGTCAGTGAGCTCCCAGTGTGATTTTGAGTGAGTGCATCGTACTTACGGTGGCTTTGGGATTGCAGCCAGGTCGGCCAGGGCACGGCGAACGAGGTGGAGCTGCTGGACCTGCGCGAGGAACTGGAGCGCAAGGAGGACAAGTACGAGGTGGACAAGGGCCGCAAGAAGGACACGGCACAAGGTGGCGACCTCTCTGCTGGCTTGTAGGGGGGTTATTGGGGCTGGACTGACACGCTGCTGCTTGGACACAGACAAGCTGAGACGCCTCGAGGAGAACAAGAAGATTCTGCTGCTGGGAGACGCTGAGACCGACGCTCGCGAGTCGCAGCTCAAGAAAGTGGCCAGCAAATACAATGATGCAGACGATGGCGCGGACTCGGACGCGTCCAGCGAGTCCGACAGTGACAGGTGCGTCGCGTGTCGTCTTGCCTGCCTTGTTTCTTGTCTTGCTGACGTTTTATTGGGCTGGTGTTCTGCAGCAGCGACGACGAAGATGAGGAGGCGGAACTCATGCGGGAGCTCGAGAAAATCAAGCAGGAGCGCGAAGAGGAGAGGCTACGCAAGGAGGAAGAGGAGCGAAAGACTGCCGAGCTGCAGTCACGCGACGAAATTCTCCAGGGGAACCCGCTGACGCAGCAGCAAGCTGCAGGTAGTGCCAAGATGAAACGCCGGTGGAATGACGACGTCGTCTTCAAGAACCAGTCCCGCAACGAGCCGGAAGTCAAGAAGCGGTTCATCAACGACACCATCCGTAACGACTTTCACCGCCGCTTCCTGAACAAGTACATCCAGTAATTCCTTGGACGCCATAGACGGCTAGGCTAGGATGGCTTGGGCACTACGGTATGTATGAAAGCATATACTTTTTCAAGAATTACTCGCTAGGCTGATGCAAAGTGGTGATAGCGGTCGGAAAGCGCTCATGGGCTAGCGTACTTTGACGATCATGCCGCCCACGAACTTGTGCACGGTCACATCTTCTCCAACATCATTCGTCGCCTGGGCCTTGACGTATTCGCCGTCCTGCTGTAGACCGCTCGGGAACTTGAGCATGCAGTTTCCAATCGGATTCCCGTTCTCAAAGCGCCCGACGTATGAACCGCCGTCCTTGAAAATCCACTTCCCGTTCGTGATGGTATTGTCCGCCCATTCTCCCACAAAGAGGCTCTTATCGGCCGCGAATTCGTACGTGCCCTTGCCCGAGCGGATGCCGCTCTCGAATCTGCCGCTGAAGATGTCTCCATTCGCATACATGAAGGAGCCCTCGCCCGTCATCTTGTCAGCCTTCCACTCACCATGATACACATCTCCGTTGGCGAACGTCATTTTCCCGAGTCCGTTCTTGCTGCCGTTCACGTACGTCCCTTCGAACGTCGCCAACACCGATACTAAAAAGCACAAGCATCAGTAAGAAAGCTGCCTTCAACGACATTTAACCATTGCGTTTCCACTCACGCTCTCCTTCTGGGCCACGCTGGTTCCACGTGTATTTCCCTTCTCCGTGCTTGAGTCGCTCCGGGCCAATTGTCCCTTCGAAGGTGTCGCCATTGGCGTACGTGATCTTGACGTCGCCCTCGCGACGCAAGTACTTGGCCTCTTCGGGGCGGTCGTCCACGTAACTCACCGAGTATTCCTGTGCAACAACAGTAATTCATCAACAACCTTGGCTTCAGTGCCAGAAGCTCGTGCATTGTATCCATACCGCTTCCTCGCTCATGCTGGTGTCAATGCTGTAATTGCACTCGCGTCGTTTCGCGTCCAGATCCGAACAGGCTACCGTATTTGGACATGAAATAAAACAAAAGATTTAAAATGGATAAACTGCGGTAACGAATAGGATCTATATACACAACTGGGAACAGAAATACTTGCTAGATCACATATTACTTCGGTAAATTGTAACTTTTCAATATCGCATCAAAGACGGTAGTCGTGGCTAAATGATTGATGAGCATCCTGTCAATCCTCATCGCTCGACTTGGTCACTTCGTCGTCGATATGCTGCGCGTGTGTCGTCGTGCGCTGCGTGCTCCGTTCCGCCATCGCAGAGACCTACTCGTGGGCAGCTTCTCCACCTCCAGCGGCAGCGATTCGGAAGGCGGAGAGGCCGCGTCTCCGTCCAAGTACGACCACGTGCGCAAACTCATTGTGGGGCTGGGCAACCCGGGCGACAAGTTCGTTAACACCAGGTGCGAACGGTGGAATGCAGCATGACGCAGGCTTTCACCTGATAGTGTCGACTGCTATGTGCATTGGTTTTGGCAGGCACAACATTGGTTTCGTGGCTGTGGAGCACTTCCTGAAGACGTACGCGTCCCAAGTGACGGTGTGTGGCTCCA
The DNA here is from genome assembly GCA_024679135.1 of Phytophthora foliorum. Classification (NCBI taxonomy): domain Eukaryota; phylum Oomycota; class Peronosporomycetes; order Peronosporales; family Peronosporaceae; genus Phytophthora; species Phytophthora foliorum. Next base: position 3,223 of record JAHWLE010001540.1, on the reverse strand, counting down.
ATAATTGTAGAGAGGCTTGTTTGTGACTGTTGCAGAAGTGGTTCGAAGATCAAGTGCTTGACACTATTGTTGCTGTGCTTTGGGGTGCAGGGAAAACACCTGCAGCTGCAGCATGAAGCGGGGCATCATGGCGATGTGGCACGGTTCCGAGTAGCTTTCCAGCAAGACGTAGCGGATAAGGGCTACACCCACCCTGTTGATGACTTGGTGAACCGTTCGTCGAAACGCGCCAAGGACCGAACTGTGAAGGAGGGCGTCCCTCACGACGAGGTGAACGTGGCGCTGCTGCTGCCGACGACGTACATGAACTGTTCGGGCACTGCTGTCCGGGCGTTCATGAATGCGCACCGCTGGCGGCTCAAGAAGAACCCACTAGCTCTCAATCGACAGGACGAGCTGCTCGTGGTCTCGGACGACGTGGCATTACCGTTCGGCGAGTGTCGCTTTAAGGCGAAGGGAGGCCCCGGCGGCCAGAACGGCGTGCGCGACATCATCAAGTGTGTAGGCACCGAGCGCTTCGCTCGTCTTCGCATCGGCGTCGGTGCACCGCACTGGTTCGTAGGTGGCAACAGCGGAGCACCATCGGGCACCGCTATGGACAAGTTTGTGCTTGGCCGCTTCAACGGCGACGAGCAAGAAGCCATGCCGGACTTGCTGAGCTACACGAACGAGTTATTGCGCCTGTATCTGCACCGAGGCGTCGCGCAAGCCACCACGTACGCTAACAGCATGGACTTGCCGCGATACTTGAAGCAGTACGGCGCGTCATCGAGGGCGCGTCGATAGACGTAAACTACCTCGTAATTTACGTTCCGTAAACTACCGTCGTAAATTGCAGGACGCACGCCATAATCAAATAGAGTTGATCATGCCGACACCTCCCGTGCCCGTGCAGGTCTCGCAAAAGGACCTCCCGCGCGTCCTCGCCGTCCTGGTGCTGGGATACGCTGCCGTCTCGTGGCTCGTGCTTCAGATGGACGACTACTTCGCGGCGGAGGACCGGGACGACAACTTGAGCTTCCCGTTCGTGTAGTTTGGCAATTGATACGAGGAAGCAGAATAGCTAAAGTACAGTGACTCTTTCCCCTATGCAACAGGAAGGTGGGGGCGTTGGTCGCTCTGTACACCGTGATGATGGCACTCTCCCGTTTCTACGAGCATGGTGGGTGGATTGGCTTTGATAGTAGGGGGGGGGGGACTTCCAGGGAGATTAAATGCTTGATTGTGTTGCCAATGTAGGAACCTACGTCCTGTATGAGATGCTTTGGGCGTGCAACGTGTCACTCGTGCTCGTGGTCATGGCGCTCTACTTTTCCAAGCCGTTCCTGGTTGGCGTGGCAGTGAGTGTTGTCGGAGTTGTACTCCGAGTTGATGGAGGGGGCCTGCACTCATGGGGTTCTTGCTGTAGATGGTGACAGTGTCGGGAGATCAGCTGCTGTGGTATATTGACTGCTTGTCGTTCATCCTGAACGGCAAGTTCATCACGGGCGCCATGAACTACCTCACGTACCCGGAGAACCGCTCGTTCTCCAAGACGTTCTTCGCAACGCACCATATCTGGTTCTTGCCGGTGTGCCTCTACGTACGTGATACCGTTATGAAAACAAACTGCATCTCGCTAGGCAGGCTCCTTGCTAACACATTCTTTTGACCGGGGGCAGATCACGACCGGCCACGGTGGCATGCACGGATCGAGCTTCGTCGGTTCGGTCATTTTGACGACTTTCCTCGCCGCGTTTTGCCGCGCTCTCACGCCTTTTGAAGTGCGAGTGCCCGGCAGCGACCACGTTATCTACGTGAACGTGAACGGCGGCTACGAGTTCTGGAAGGACATCGACATTCCGCTGCTTCATTTGCTGGACCACCAGCACCCGACGCTTTACATCCCATACCTTGCAATCGTGGGAAACCTCGTCGCAAATGGTTTCCCACACATGCTGGTTCTTGGCGTTGCGCTGGGGCTTCAGTTCAATCCACTTCTGGAGGGCATCACGCACTAAATACTGCAATAGAGAAAGCGTGGTTAACACTGCTGGTGCGCGATTGCATTTCAACTTGTCGGTTTAATCACCGAAGATCGATTCTCGTCTCGCTTGGGGTCTGCTGGAGATACCGACTGCAATGACTAACCAATTCTGATCCTGTGTAGGCTTATTAATTAACGAATTCACGTCTTTTAACGAATAGAACAGGAAATTGGTCCTAGAGATACAATCCCACGAATGAATATGGGTCGCTAGGGTTTGTGCTCCATTGGGCACCATCATTAGTGCAAGAACACATCAATTTCGAGCGATTCTCGAGTGCTGTACTGCTGGAATTCGTGCCACCTTGATATTTTTGATTCGTTTGAGTGACGATGTTTGTTCTGAACGCTGATCGTTCGTTCCCAAGTTTTGTTGTGATCTCCCATTTGATGCACTGGATTTCAGCTTTCCACTCATGTTCCGTAACTACAGTAATTACCGTAGTTCACATAATACACTTAAATATTCTCCCAAGGAAATGGAGCGAACGCAGTGACTCCGGTTTCGATCTTGTCGTCTTCCTTCATCAGATTATGTTGAGCAAAGCAGGAATGAGTCCTCCTTTATTGAATTGGAATCGCACACTGTATCCGTTTCTGTCAATCAAGACTTCCTTCACCGGAATCGCGCTCTGTATCGGCTTTATCAATCAAAACAAGAATGGGCCCATCAAATTGGAATCCGTTCGTCTTGTACGCCTCAAAGATTAAACTCGGTTCCACGACGTTAAACATCAGTCAGATCCAAGTATGCAAAATATCGTGAGCGAAGTACAATATCTACTCCAAACATCACTTCGATCAGTAATATCAACATGTAGCGTACGCCCATTTCAGGTTGGACTGTGAAGATTTGGTTCTTGTCACTCAAAGAGATAAAGACCGCAAAATAAGGTGCCTCAAAGGCAACAAAAATAATTGCTACTAAGCGTGCTGAGTCCCAGTGAACGCGAAAAGAGGAACCAGGAAGGCACCAAGACCCACTACGTCGAAAGTCACGAGAGTGACCAGCTTCTACCATAATATTATGTGAACTTCCGCCCTTCGAGCTTTTTCTGCTTCCGCTCTCGTGAGCATCTTGCATGCCCAGTAGCTTTTTCATTTTTTGAAGTTGCATCAGATACTTTTCCAGCGTATCTGCCATTTGTAAGCGCACCTCAGCTACACCCCCACGATAATATTGAGCAAGGGCTTCAT
>JAHWLE010001539.1:0-10658 GCA_024679135.1 Phytophthora foliorum | reverse complement strand
CGCGCTGCTCGTCCATGATCCGATGAATGCGGAATTGAAAAGAGTGACAGCCAGGCACTCGAAAGAGTGACAGGAAGGGAAATTTAGCCATCTCCACATAAGTTGAAGTTGGATGTAGCCATGTTATTGAAGCCATGTTACTAGAAGTCGGCGGGTTTCTCCCAGGATGATACACCGGTCTGCTTGTTGAAGTAGAAAGGTTTGCCGGCGCCTTCGTCCCATTGCTCTATCCATGGGTTGGGCTGCGGTGCGTCGGGGGCGGCTGTCTTGTTTTTCTTGGCCTTCTTGCCCGTGAGCCGGGTCTCTTCGCGCTCGGCCTCCTGCGCTTCCTCCTGCTGCTGCTTGGCGAGCTGTTCCTCCAATACGCTCTCTTCGTCACGCATGGCGTTGTCGACGATGGCGGCTCCAGCTGCGATTTTGTCCGCGAGCTCGTGCGTCTTGGCCAAGATTTTGGCACCGGCGGCGGACTCGGTCACGGTCTGCTTTACCTTCCCGGCCATCCTCTCGACGAGAGTGCCCTGGGGCACCGCCGATATCGTGCCATTGCCTGTCTTCCAGACTGCTGGCCAAATCTGCTGAAGCTCCACGGGGTAGTTGCTCTGCACGCGCAAGCGGAACGGCCCCTCCATGCCGCTCACGTAGGCGGCTACTAGCAGAGTGTACGTGCGTGCTGCCAACTCGCATTGCACTCGTACTTCACGATTGCGGCCGGGTACGCCACTGTGAGCTGCTACATTGTCTTGGTTGAGAGCGGTGACTCGCCGTGCGCGGTCCTTCTGATCCTTGTGCGCCACGATGTAAACTGCAACGGGTAGCACAGTCACCGGAGCCATGCCACGAGAGTCCACCTGCGTGACTGTCACGATGACCTCCGTGGGGCGCGATACACGCAGCGAAAAATGCGGGTTGTTGTCCAGGCCTGTACACCCGGGGTTATGCCGTGTCGGAAGTCCGCTGGCTGTGGCGTCTTCGCGCGAAAAGCGCGCGTCTATCGTCCGGACGGACCATTTGTCCGGGTCGTAGTAGCGGCACACGTACAATGCGCGGAAGGCGTGGCAAAAGTCATCAAAGCTCATCCAGAACGTGTTATCGTCCTCAGTGTCGTTGCCCTTCCGAACATCCAAACGCTTTCGCAGGCGGCGTGTCCACAGACGCGAGGCATCGCTCCAGTCACCTTTCCATTCCTGGTGATCGCCTGGTGGATTTCGCAGTTTCAAGAGCTGAGCGCCGTCCACATCTCGCACATCGTAGATCACATAGCAGGCATCGAACACCAAACCGGATGCACGTAGTGCTGGGTCGGCGTGCTCGCTGGGTAGCGAGGCAGCACCGAGCAAGAAGCGGTTCTTGCGAAACAACTTCAATTGTTGCCACAGTGTCTTCTTCAAAGCACCTCGTGCTGCTGGCGCCAAGAACACTTCTTCACATTCGCAACCTGAGAGTACTCGCAGTGCATGGTGCACGTAGCCACCTTCAAGTGCTGCATATCCGCCGTAGTACTTGGCGAATGCTTTCTCCACCAACGGCACCCACAGTTCCTCGAAGTCACGGCTGTGCGCAAATGCTGCTCCAGCGCTCACCGAAATCTCTGCATCACCATCAGCGTCCATTCCAGCCGCTTCACGCTCAGCAGAGTCGTAGAGCACCGGGAAGTAGTCGTCAACGACAACAGTCTCCCATTGACAGTTTTGGTAGAGCCTCAACGCGTAGGCACCAGTGAGTGAAGTCTGCTTGGTAACAAACAACCGATCGATGAGCGGGTCCACCTTGCCATCGTCCACACCACCAGAAGCCGCCATAATGCTCAATGCACTTAGCAACCACGCATCATCGAGACGACCCACGCGAATATCGTCGGGATCTGTGCCACCATCAAACAGACCTGAAGCAATGTTGATAGCAGACGACACCTTCCACGTCGGTGCGATCTCCGCTTCGCGTGAGCACCCAGCAAGCGACGTCGTGTCTGGAGAGAACTCTCGGTCCACGAACTGCAGGGACCGACCGAATTCACCCGGAACGCACGAGTATCCCGACTCGATCTCCAATAGTGCTTCACGCGCGTTCTCAAGTCCTTCGTCGTAACCTGGCTTGCTTTCCTCCTCCTCGGTTAATATGCCTTCGCTTTCGCGACGCAGTCGACGAGCCAAAAACTCCTGCATGCGTTGGCGGCACTGTTCGGCTTCTCGTGGTGCCCAGTATTCACGCAACTCCTTTTGCGCTACAAGGGCCGCACGGTCCTCAGCATCTACAATTGTGTCTGTACGCTCCATTTCTTCATTGAACGCAGCCTTCAGTGCGTGGAACCTAGCACGGGCTTCTGCTGTAAGTGAGAGAAGCCAAACGGCCACCAACGGGATGTCGATGGACGCAAAGGAACTTGTGCGGAAAACGTTGGCAGGAGGACTGATACCGTTAGACATGAGCTTGAAGCGGTTCTCTCGTAAGAACTTCTGGAACAAAATCTTCTCACGGCTCAGGCGTGCATCGGACGCTGTCAGCATCAACAACTGAAGGTGGATCACACACCGAGTTTCTTCGTAGAACTCGCGGTCCAAAGCTGCATCTAGCTGGGGTAGCTCCAGCAGCAGCTCCACTAAGTCTCGTGACGGAGATGCTGGTGTGGTATCAATTCGTCGATTTGGCTGGAAAACTGTGAGAGCTCTGCTGCCACCACGTTCGAGGATATCTGCTTGCATGTCAGGGTCTAGATTTGACTGTGAACCAGCTTGAGCATTAGCCTTAGACTTCTTGCACCACCTAAATGTCGATGGAAAATACTTCCATCGTATGAATCGAAGTACCCGTGGAGGAACTGTAAATGCATACAAGAACCCGAAGGGCCCCACTCCGCGCTGGAAAATATCGTACCTCACTTCTTGCCATGATAGAAGTCCATCAGGTCGAGCCACTTCTAGACCGTGAATACTAATGATGTATCGGCATTGACGGTCTACCTCCTCGATATCGAGCGCGATATCACCACTTGTACGCCGAGGCTCCACTTTTGCAACTTCAGCCTCAACCTTCGGCTCTGTTGTTTTTGTACCCTTTTTTCGACTTGCAAATGCACTAGCGGCACCTCCACCATACGCAATGGCCTGAAACTCGAGCTCAGCTTTCTTTTCTCGGCGTTCTTGCTCCACAAATTCCGGTGACTCGAGAGTGAAAGGCTGACGCCGGCGATTTGAAACAGCTTGAGCGGCTTCACTGGCATCTTTGAGGATCATTTCATTCACGTACTTGGCTGCAATTCCCATTTGTACAGGCGTGACGGCGCACAAATGAGCAGTGACACCAGCAAAAGCCAATAGCACGAGGCTGCAGAGACCCACGCCGAAACCGAGCGGGTCGAAGAACATGACGCCCGCCACACCCCACAAAAATGCCAATAGAAAGACCATGTACAGCGGCATCACGTTTTGAGTCTCGTCCACGACATTGTTGGTGAAGGCATTGTACGAGAAAACAGGGAACAGATACGGCGAGTAGAAGACCGATTCATCGGCTGAGCTCTTCGCCACAATCCAGCCAGCAACAAATTGCAGTGAATTCTTGAGAAGCAGTACAACAAACACAATGGAGAGACACGAGAAGAAACTCATTCCTGTGGCTAGAGCTGCAATAATGGCAGCAGCTGTAGCAGCTAACACGACGAGACTAGCCTGCCGCTGGTAGACAGGGGCGAGATATCGGTCGTTCTCGACCCATTTCACGAGATAGTACGTGAGGAAGATAAACAGTGCCAGTAAAAAGGTGAGCACACCGCCAAATGCCACACTAACAAACACGTACATCTCGAAAATCCATAGCACGACTGCAACTATACAAGCGCCACCAATACGGCGTATTGGACGAGTGATGACCCAGTTCTCATCTTGCCATCGACAAAGTGTGACTGCAAACAGTAGAAAGGTCGGGTAAAACACCAAGATCGAGAGAATTGCGAGCGATTCGACTTGGTTCACGTTAGCCTTGAGCACAGCAAAGAACAACACGAATCCAGTGATCCAGGACAGCACGGCGCTCCCATCAAACGCGTACTTCATGTCGGGTGTGAAGGTGGCCGTCTTGAAGTACTTGATGGTCGGAAACAGCGTGAAGATGAGCACATAACACCCTGTCCAGACAAGCTGACCCAGCCACGCAGGGTTCTCGGTGCCAGTGAGAATCATACCGTAGAGCAGGATAAGAAGCAATAGCGCAAAGAAGCAGCCGAGAGTCATGTGGTCTTGCGGCAGCAAGAACCCTTGCTTGTACGCTTGGTACATAGTCATCTTGCTGAAGTCTATATCTCCCTCTCCACCCATAGCAACCGTCTTGCGTCGAGCCAAGACAGCCAAGTTCGTGGCATTATCATCCAGCAGTGGTTTTTCAGCCACATCATCATCGTCCAGGGGAGTGTTGGCGCCACCATTTCGATTCAGTAGTGGTTTGGCCGTTGGTGAGAGGTTATCTACCTCACGATACTTCTTCAGCCAAGTTTTACGAGAGAACAAAGCTCGCCAACTAATTTTTCCAACCATGAGGTCCCGCAACAGTGCAAAACGTGGCGGCTTTGCCGGTTTAATCGCCAGTGTCGTAGTCACCTGCAAGCTGTCCGTTCGATTCTCGGAAATGATAGGGAGGTCTGTGGCTGGTTTTGCCAAACTTGTGATGGCATTTTTGTTGTCACCTCCTTGCTGACTGGCGGCTGCTTTGCTTCGGCCAGGAAGCGTGAGGCCTAGTTTTTTTGTTGGACTTGTAATCCCCGCGGTCTTACTCCCTACGAGCCCCAGCAAACTCTTTGACGGTAATGTCGGCATCTTAAAAGTTTCATCGGCACTATCATAGACGTGGTTATTACCTTTGCCCTTCAGAGGTGGAAGCACAAATGTTTCGCGCATGAGCTCGGCTTCCTTCTCCAGCGCAGCTTCTGCGTCGAGAAAACCACCGTCATCATCATCATCGAGAACGTCTTCTTCGTCGTCTTCAGGTGGCCAAACTACAAGCCGATAATCGTTCTTTGTCCACTGCACGTGTACTGCAAGTGAGAGCATGAGAATCAGCGGCGCGAACACCGATGACACGAGGATGAAGGTTGACTTTGTCGACGCGTATACGAACAGTCCAGAGCAGATGACGAGCACTTCCGAGGCAGCCGCTAGCATGAAAGGTAGTCGCAGAGGCCTCACAAAAAGATAAACATGCATAGCATAGTCCGAGAGGAGCTGCTCTTTCTGGAGAAAGAATGCTCTCGAGGTAGCGAGCGAGAGGCCAACAAACAGGACGACAATGAAGGCGAGCACGCCAAATATCCACAATGGCCACTCTTGGCCCAACACGGGAACTCGGACGGTCTGGTTCGCATCGGAGCCGAAAGCTACACCAAGTAGCAGGAAGAGGTAGAAGAATGACAAAAATCCGAGAACGAATTCAGGCGTCGTTCCCACATCGAGTTGCTGCTGTCGTTCTCGCTGCGGATCATGACCGAAGAACGTGACACCACCAGCCTCCTGCTTGTTCATGCGGGGCAAGTTTCTGCCGATAATTTCTCGACAGAGAGCAGTGCCGAAGACCATGTACAGAAAGGCATGGCCAAGGATCCAGTACGTTCCGCATGTGACCGCGAGGCACACTCGAACGGAGCTGAGTAGGAACACGACGTAGCCAGCAGACCAATTATTAGCATTCTTGCCACGATGCAGCATATACACGCACAAATCCACTAGAATCAGTGTGATGGAGATTCCAAGTGCCTGGGTTCCGTACTCAGTCCACACGCTCGCCACGATGCAGTAGATCAAGAGGGTGGCCATAGCACTCCAATAGTACCGACGATTCAAGCGCTGCCGAGTAGAGGCAGGTGTCACAAAAGCGCTTTTGAGGATATCAGCGTACTCCAATCCTGGCAACGACTGCTCCACCGTGTAGTGCTCACCAAGAATTGCCGCGAAGGCAGATTCCTTTCGCTTTCGTCTGGTTTTCGTGGCCGCAGCAGATCCTTGTTGCTGGTCTTCGGATTGAACTTCTCCTTTTGCGGAGGCGAGCTTGAGGCCAAGAGTACCGAGGTTCTTGAATTTGCTTTTCAGCGTAGTGACCTTCTTGGAAGCTCCTACGACAGCGATCACTTGCTTGAGAGATTTCGAGAGCTTCGAGTCATTGGTGAAAGCGAGCCAAATGATCGGCATCATGTTAAGCGTGAGGAAGATGGACGAGAGCGAAAAGAAATCGAGGTCTTCGCCGCCCACATACACTTTGGGATCTGCAAACGTGGACGAGAAGAGGAATACGAACGCACCGAAGAAAGCCATTGCAAAAAGATGTAGTGTTCGTGCCGTCATGCGCCAACCTGTGTGAACCCAAACTGCGGCAGCGTAAATTCCTCCTAGGGCACCAATACCCAGGAAAATGAGTCCAAAGCCAAACGCTGGGGGCGTTACCAGACAGATAGATGTCACTCCCCATGATAATAGGATCAGCACAGGAGATGCAATCACAATATACAGCGCACAGGTTGCGTAGAACAAATTTCGTCGAAACTGGTCGTTGTTGGCACCATCTCCGTAGCAGAAGAAGAGCTGTGCAACAATGTCGGGTTTGTTCGCCTTCGCTTTTGCCTTTCCTGGTGTAGCACCCGCGTTATCCTTTGACTTCGCCCCAGCAGGATTGAGTTTGTCTTTCCCTTTTACTCCGTTGGGCTGTGCACCTGGAGCTGCCGAGAGCTGGCCATTGTGATTCACAACTTTCTCAGCCAGAAATGACTGCACTCGCTCAATTCGCCAGTGCATTCGTTGCAGATATCGTAAAACAAGAGTCATCAAGAACACCAAGGTGAGCCAATATTGACAGCCTACCTCGAGGAAAATCCCGCGCGAAAACTCTTTTGAATAGACAGCAGGTACGACGTCCAGTGACTCGTGCGGGACAGCGATGATGAAGTACATGCTTAGTGTGGTGTCCGTATAGTTGAGCCGCACATTGGCTCCCGTGATAAGTCCTCGTCCTTCGGCGTCTCCGTACTTGTTGATGGCGTATGGAGTGAAATTCTGCGTCACAGCCTTGAAATCTCCAGCTACGTCCATCAACTGTGCGTACTCACGCGTTTCGACCCAGCCGAAGGTCGTGTTCAGCCATTCAGGCGATGAAGCCTGGTCGTCTACGCGACGGAACACGAAAAACTGAGCTGCAAAGTTGAAAGTCACACGCGCGTATGGAGCATACCCGTAGGTGCTGACCATGGACGTGTTGCCTTTGTCGTTGTTGGAAGTACTCGATGAGCGGATCAGCAGTCCACCTTGCGAGTCCACCATTCGGTAATAACTCAACAACCGCGTGTCTGAGCTGGAATACACTCTTCCATAGAGCCACGACACCTCATCGGGGAAGTAGCCGCCCATGCCTTCGTTGACCAAGGCGTCCGAAACGAAAACCTCTTCTGCTCTCACCTGGAACGGTACAGCAGTCATGCGAATTCTCATGCACGGTGTCGAAGCAGTCTCATCAGAGCAATCGCCACTCTCACTCAAAGGAACCCAGAGCTCTTCGACGCACATCGGTTGCTCGGCGATCTGCCATGTGGACGAATCGTTCGAGGGCACCTTTTGTTTCAGAGCAGAATACGCCGAGCAGTAGATGGCGTTGAGCGTGACCTGAGCCACGAGGTCGTCGCCGAACTCGAAGCCGCTGTCCTTGTCCCAAATGCGAACGATGATCTCCGTTCCAGCAGGGCGAAACCCAAAGTTGAGATCTCGAGCAAGGTCGTTGTCCGCGGTGCATCCGGGCTCAGCACACGGTGGCCACTTCGGATTAAGCGAGTTCCACACGATACCCGACGTGCGTACGTTGTCACCGATGATCGCCTCGACGAAGGCGTCGGTCTCCAGACCAGCAAGTCCAAACCCGTCCAGATTAGGCAAGTGACGCATTTCCACGACGGTCAGCGTGAGGTTCCCACCAGCAGCAGCATATTGTCCGCCATCGGGACAATTGCGGGCTCCTCCCGTGCAGGAAAACGCTTTCAAGCTTTGGGTGGTCGAGTAACGAGGGTCCGGATAGCCTAGCGACTCTGTCGTCTGTGCTGTCACCTCTGAAAGCGTCACGAGCTGCAACAGGAGACCGGCGATGCCGACCACGGCATTTTGTCGATTCCACCGAGTCATTGGATGGTTCGCCGGTGCAAGGCTGGCATGAGGAGTGAGAGGGTCGCGGCCCGTTTCAGAGCCTGGCAATCCTCCAACGTAACGGAAGTACATTGTACGCTGCACAAGCAATGGCAAATGCTCATTGCTCACCGAATACGATGGACTTTGCACCACGTTGTCACGACGAGACTGCGATCTTTGATACCACCTTGAGGCATGTCATCGGTGACGTTGAGAGCGAGTTGAAGACAGCTCATATAGTGATACATTGATATGCTTACTCGCATTTAGATAGTTTGGTAGCTTACGGCAGGTCTGCCACGGGCTTCTTGGCTAGCACAAAGTTATACGTCACAGGCTCTTTGGTCGTTCGGGTGAGCGTCGGGGTCCACTCGCGGCCGAAGTGCGTACCTTGCTCCACGAGCGCCGCTTGCACCTCCATCTCCCAGGGCAGTTCGCTGAACACGCCGTCACGGACGTCGTCTTCGCCGTGCTTGAAGAGCAGCTCGCCCAGCTCGTTCTTGCAGAGCTCGTTCACGTCCTTGAACAGCGCCAGCTCGCCCTCCTTGAGCAGCGCGAGGCCCGACATGTCGCCCCAGATTTCGCTCCCAGCCGCCGACAGGATGTCGATGGTCTTGAGCAGCGCGAGGTTGCTCGCCCGGGTCAGGTACATCATGATGCCTTCGAGCGCCCAGAACGTCGGGATGTCCGGGTCGAAGCCGCTCGAGAGCAAACTCTCTTCCCAGTTGAAGGCGTTGAGGTTGGCAACGATGCAGTCGTGTCGGTCCGCGAGGAGCTTGGGGCTCAGCCCGTCCAGCACCGCGCGCTTGTGCTCGAAGAGCTCGGCGCTCTGGTCGATCTCCAGTACGTGGCAGCCACTCAACGAGTCGAGTCGGAACACGCGCGTGTCGAGGCCGGCGCCGAGCAGCACCACCTGACGGATGGTGGGGTGGCGGTGACCAATGGCCTCGTCGAGGTATCGACTGCGCAGCGCGACGTAGTCTTCCGGGTGGGGCTGCTGGGTTTCCCACTTGTTGAGCCGCGGCGTGAGTTGCGGTGCCACCTGCCGCGTCAACGGCTCCGCGAACGGGTCGTGCACCAATCGGTCCGCCCGCGCACCGTCGATGGCGCGCAGGCAGGCGTCCATGAAGCTCATGAACTGCGCAAAGTCCTCGTCCTGCATTTTGCCGCACGACGAGGCACGAGCAGCGTGGGCGTCGACGGGTTCCGAGGCGAAGGTGGACACGTTGGCGGCACGCTCCATGAGGCAAGTCGAGAAATGTCAAGCACCATCGATGGCCGCAGACCAGGCTGCGGGCATAGCGATGCGTGCCGGCAGCCGGCCGGTCCCTTCGGGAGGCTTTCCACCCGTCTCTTGGAGGGACAGCAGAGGTGGCGCCAGTGGCATGCAGCCGCGCCTTCGCACGCCAAGGGGAGAAACGCCGCAACGGATCCGTTGCGGCGCTCACTGAGCAGTCCAAAAGCCGATGCGGTTGATGCGTGCGTGCTGCTTTCGATTCCCGCCTGGAAAAGATCGCTTCCAGGCTGGAAGCTTCAGCGTCGTTGAGGACCTCAATGAGGTGGTCATGCAGCCTTGGCCGCGGCCCGGGTGATCACCGATGCACCAACGCGGGATCCGTTCGCGTGACAGCGTCACGTGGTCGACTCTCGACGTAAAACATCGTGACTCACTACATGTAACACAGCGGCAATCACTGGCAGTGGTTCACTGCTCACGGTTCGTGAGCCGTGAGCAATGATTGCCGATGCGCTAGTAGCGAAACCCACAGACGAGTCCAAGGCATCTGAGCAGCCCGGTCGGTCTCACATGGACTCATCGTCTGTTAGCCGCACTTGGGTGGCTGTCAGCACTGCAGCTCTTCTTCCGACCTGTCTGCCACGCTGGCTGCGGGCTCTGGTGGCCAATGGTTTTGGGCTGCGGCGCACTCGACGTGCTACTCTTCAACTCGCTGTCCTTGCTGAAGCAATGCAAACCTCCACGTTCATGCGATTGCTTGATGAAGGCATCGCGACGACTATGCGCACCGAGCGATCGAGTGGAGATCAGCTACTGAAGCTTCGCGGCGAGACTCGCGGCATGCGAACCAAACGAGGCAGCAAAGCCTATGCCCAACGCAGCTGAAGTGATGCTCCCGACATCAGCCCGATGAGCAAATCCACATGACGAAGTTGAACAGGAATTTGAGAGGCATCAAGATCCGCGACATAGCAGCCAAAGGGTCAGTGCTTATTTATATCGTCCGGATCAACTTTGACCAGCAGCTTTCACAAGGGAGAATTCAATATCAAGCGCTGCAGCAGACTCTAGACTGCCGTGTCCTGCACTGTCATTGTCGCCATTTTCTGACTGGCCGGGTCGTACATTGGCATCGGAGGCTGCTGCTGCTGCGGCTGGTACATCGCTGGCTGCACGACGACCGGCGTGGCTATGACGGGGACCGCAGCTGGAGTCGGAGCGGGGCAGTGCGGGTGACGACGCTGCCAGCGGCGCTGGCGTTTGCACTGACGGCGGTG
>JAHWLE010001538.1:0-10661 GCA_024679135.1 Phytophthora foliorum | reverse complement strand
GCCCGTGACGGAGGTGCTGCCCGCCCCCGCCGCCCGCTTCCGCCTGCAGTTCACGGACGACCGCCGCACCAAGGAGCTGCGCTGGGTGCTCTTCGTCTGTACGTTGCGCACCCGTCCCCTATTCCGCGCAAAAATGGCGTTTTGCTCAATTCGCGCAAATATAATAGCGTGCTCATTTTATTTATTTTTTGCACTTTTTTGCAGCGACGCAGCGCGGGGCCGTGGGCAAGCTCATCTTCACTTTGGAGAAGAACAGGACGGCGCACGTCAAGTCGGTGGTGGTGAACAAGGAGTTCCGCGGGTTGGGCTTGGCCCGTGTGCTCTATTTGGCCACTTTGGCCACCTTGGAGGAGAAAATGGTCCGCGAACTATATTTGGAGGCCGAGGAGGACTCAAAACGCCACGGCCGATTGGTGGGACTCTATCGCGGTTGGGGGTTTGCGCAACTGGATGCAAAAGTGCTATTCCTCTACAACGGCAACGAATGTTTGCGCAAAGTGCAAATGGTGGCGGTGTTCCAAAAAAACACTTTTTTTCCAGTTCGACCGAAAGAAAGTACGTGGTTTTGCATGATGGCGCTGCAAACCCCGGACGGCACTTACTTGGTGGCTGGAGAGGACGGAGCCATTGAAGTGAGCGGTAAGTGCAATGGCTACATGTGGCAAACGCTGCTTGGTGCAACGGGGGAAGTTTTTTTGCGCAGTGTCCATGGCAAATTTCTATGTGTGGAGGAAGATGGTACAATTCTGGCGGATCGGCCGTTGAATTCCACGTGGGAGACGTTCCAAGTGGTGCCGCATCATGGGGAACAAAGTTCTGAAGGGGTGGCACTTCGCAGTTTCCATGGGAGTTATCTGTGCATTGACCCGTTGGAAAAACGGGTCCAAGTTTCGGACCTCCCCGTGCCGTGGGATGGGGGAGAGATCATGGCGTTGGTGTGCAACAAGGCGGACTCGCATCCGTTGTTCGTGAAAATCATGAGAAAGTGTCAGACGACTGCGTTCGTGAAGAACCAAGTGGCAAAATATGGCGATTTGCAACACGCTGTGATGTCCGTGCCTGAAGCGTGCAAGTACGTGATGGAACTGACAGGTGACTCGGAGCGTGTCAATAGTTGGGTGATCAAGTACATGCTGGCTACGGCTGCTGCAGTGAAGGGCGACGGACACCCGGACTGGCTGCAACTCGCGGTTTTCCTGCGTGCCCTGGGAATGCTCTTCTTGTGCTGGACGGACGATGACAACGCTGCGTTGCGAAGCATTTCGGCGCAAGAGTGGATGGCCAAAAACTCGACGTGGGTTGTTGGCGAACCCATTCCGAGCTCGATTGAGTTCTCGCAGCTGAACGAGCTGAACTCGGACCACTGCAAAGCTGAAAAGGGCGGCAGTATTGCTGGTCGCTGTGGCTTGGAGAACGTCGTTCTCCCGTGGACCCCCGACGAGTACCTGCACCGCGTTCTGTCTTTCAACAAGACCGCTCTGCCTGCAGAAGCGCTGGATGTCGTCCGCTTTTGGTCCCTTAAGACCTGGTACGAGCAGGACAACTATGACGAGTTGTGCGCACCTCAGGACATGGACACCAAGGAGTGGATCAGCTCGCTCAGTAAGGTGGCTTGTGTGTCCGAGGACGCCATTCAGAAAACTCGTGTCGACCATGAGCTCCCGTACTATCTGCACCTGGCCGAAAAGTATCTGCCGGACACGCTGCAGTGGTGAAGGAAGCGAGGACGATGTATCTGTATTTGTATTTGTATATCCGTTACTTTATGAATCCGAATGACGTAGTATAAGAGGATGATGGTAGCTAACACCACCAACAAGTCTTCTTCAGCCGTTGCGCGTACTTTGAATAAGAGTACTGTTGTAATCATGGGCATCGATACGTCTTGACTGTCAAGAGAAGCCCCAGCATTGTCATCCACAGGACAACAAATGCTAAGTCCATCGAGTCTCTCCATCTACACGGTACAAAATGAAGACTTCAAGCAAGACATTCAAGAAGAATGTATTTCATTCTTTTCGCATGAAATGAGCCTCCCATCTACAAAAAAAATATGAAATTGGTTCAATATCTACTGCTTCACCTCTACTACGCTGTACTGATGATACTCTGCGTCACTGGAAAGTCGTCTACAACTTCAGACGACGCTGCGTAAATCATCATACCACCGTATCCCTCCTGACGAGCGAACTTTTCCCATTCTGCGATAACCGTGGTGTTTGGTCCAGGGCCATACGCACACCCACCGCCCACACAGAGACCAATTGTGGCCAACGAAAAGTTTCCACCTAGCTGAGGGCCCCACGCAGCGAAGGTCGTGTTTTCTGCTGCAGCATAAATCTCAGCAGCAGTGTCGTTGTCCTGGTTAACGTTGTACGCCATGATGTTCACCCAATCTACGTAGTCCAGTACTCCCGTCGGAAAACATCGTGAGTATGCGGCTGAGGCTTCGGCTGCACAAACTGACGAGTCTCCCTCGTAGAAATAAGCATCATAAGTAAGGAGAGCGGAGGTGCTTCCAGCCGCATCCAGTGCTTCTCGCGTAGCTTTCAAAATGCCCACCGTTCGATCACCACTGAACTCCGCCCCGACAGTCTCGTCGTCCAGATCCAGTCCATCGAACCCGAACTTCGACACGATAGTCACGGCAGAATCTGCAAACAACGTCGCATTCGTAACCTCGGACATGTTTTGGTTGTTGGTCGACCCACCGATACTCGCCATGGCCACAATGCACCGAGCGTGAAGCTGTTCGACACACTGCTGCATATTTGCGTCGGTGGACTGGAACGAAGGCACGATGACCCCATCAGCAACCAGCGCGAACCCGAAGACAACGTGCGTGACTCCATCGGGGACGGTGTCACACCCCGCAACTTCACTCTGCCAAAAGGCGACAGTTCGGTCTTGAGCTGCCACAGTCGAGCAAGACGACGAAGTTGAAGTCGAAGGTGCTGAAGTGGAACTTCCACTGCTCCCAGAGCTCGTCGAGTCCTCGGAATTGTTGGAATTGGCGTGCAGCGTCACTGCAACAATGACAATTGCAACGATAAGCACCACGGCACCTGCAAAGAGAAAGTTAGGAGATTTCGGAAACTGTCGTTGCAAAGGACGCAGACGCACCACATACGACCGGAATCAATCGACGGAGCAATTTCGAGCGCTTCTTCTTGGTTGGGGCAGTGCGTTGACTGATGCTTGACGACAGATACGGGCCCATGTCATTAGGGGGATAGTAGCAGGCAGACGTCTCGGACTCATCTTCATAGCGTCGGGGCGGCGACCGAACCATAATTTGGCGTTGTAACTGCAGCGCAAGATTAAAACTGAAGCAGCAGGCGAGTCCGTCATGGCAGAGAGTTGGCTACCAGCCAGTGATACACCATCCAGAGAGCTAGGCACCAACCCATGAACATTGGTTATGCATCTCTCCCGCTATGCTAGAGGAGAAAATCTACCAGATGCCTAGGCAGGAGCCCACTTGTCTATTGTCTCAAGTCATGGTATCTGCTGAGCGATCGACGATTCGAATGGGATCGTGCAGATACCAAAGCCCTGAAGAGATAATACTTGACAACCTCAGAGAGAAACGACCGTGTCCTGGGTCAAGAATTTCTCGTTACTGAGCAGCGAGGCGTTTTGGTGTTGCCCTGACGTTGGAAAACTGCTGCAGTATAGTCAACCGTCCGCTGAAGATGTTGGAGCAAGTACCGCTTGATGTTGGAGCAAGTGCCACTTGATCGGGCGTTTTCTCCACTCGCAAGACCGCGTCATCAGTGTTGACCAATTCGCTACGTGACTTCAGGCCCAGAGCTCATTCTGCATTTATCGTGCATTGACATTATGAACTTTGTTCCAGCCTGCGAAGATGACAATGATGAAGGCATCTCGGGCCTCGATCTCGACTTGGATCCGACGCTGTTGACTTTCCTGGAAAACTACGCCATGGTATCTCCACATTTAAGGACAAACGGGGATGCATTGACAGACGACAAGAAGTGTACTCAGCAAGTTGAAGCACTACCCGCGGAGAAGAAGAAATCCTGGCACCAGCGACGGAGGGAGGAAATATTGCGTTTGCGTGTAGAAGTGAAGGAGCTTTCGACAGCACTACAGCATCACAAAGCAAACACTAACAGCAGAGCTTCAACGACGATGACATTGCGAAGGTACGTAACGATGTGGGAGAGTATCGCAATGCATCAGCTTGTACGGATGCAGACGAGCACAGAGGAAAATACGAGACTGCGCGAGAAAGTGAGGCAGCACGATCTGCAGATCAAAGCCATTCAGCGTGCGTTCAAAAGACGTATGAAAGGGATGATACACCGTATTTCTTTCGAAAGCAAGCTCGGAAGTCTGTACGACAAGACTATTTTCAACGAGCTCACGGCTGGAATGGACGACGTGTATGCTGAGCTAGACAACTTCTTCAATCAAATCAAGATGGACGAACTGCCGTGTCCGAGCGAACGAAATGACTCACAAAAGTACCAAGACAGGGGCGTCTTTGTTGAGCTTTTGGATTGCTATGCAGTGCCGTTCGATCTCCGCCAAACGGAGAAAGCAATCTGGGCTCTCAAAACGACCCCTGCTGGGGAGTCCGACGCTATTTTTGCTGAGGTACGTCGCACTTATCAGCAAAACTGACAGCTGGGACTTTAACAATAAGTTTGTGCATGTAGTATTTTACAGCCGACGAGACCACTCGCTTGAAAAGCGTGTGTTTTGGCGTGAGAAGTTCCGATAGTGAGATGCGCGTTGTCGTACATTTAGCAGTCCGAAAGTACGTCGAGAAAGACCGAACAGTTTTCATCGGGCGTACATTGGTGGAGCCCATCGAGGAAGTGTTTGGTATTGCCTTCAAGGAGACAATGCGTGTGGTGGTGAAGCACGGAAAGCCGTCGATCACCGGCCCAACAACGGTGATGCAAACCCACGTCCGAGTGACAGACCACGAAAAGCCATTGGATTGCCAACACGTACGAGCAAGCTGGAAAAAAACACCCTGTTACGAGAGCGGATCGCAGGCCTGGCAACGCTCGGTCGGCAGCTTTAAGCACAAAGTGGAGGATATGCTGCTGCGCCAGTCACTTGGCACTCGAACAGCATGATCAGGTACATGTACATGTATTTTGAGAGATTAGGTAGTCTATTTAACCTTGGTTAATAGCTGCCTGGTATACACTCAGTCGCTTCAGCAACGCTGACTCTTTGAGCCATGGAGCTGGTGCTGGAGGAGAATCCGTCGGCTCCACCTCCGTACCTATGTCTACAAAACAATCAAAACTAAGCTGAAATTGTAGCCCTTGAATTCGCGTCTCGCCTCGGTATTGTTCTCGACGAGCAATCGCCCGGAGCTGGCGAATACTGGTTGTCCACATGTATTCTAGTTGTTGCCTTGAACTCCAGTTCTGTCCTTCGTGAACCGTTTGATTTCTTAGTTGCCAGAACAGAGTATATCCAATACTGCACAGTGCCCACCACAAGTTTTTGAGCGTCGCCACAGTTTCCTTTCGCCACTTGCCGTATCTCTCCGTGATCGGACGCTTCAGTCTGTTACCTATCGGGGGCGCTTGTCGTGTGGCAAAGTAGCTTTTGAACTGTTCTAGTCGCTGCTTTGAGATCTCGTGACCTAACCAGTGTTCCAGACATATCGCCCAGAATTGCTATGCCCGAAGACAACCCCACGCAATGTGTGTGACCGTGATTTTCGTGTCTTCACACTTCTCATCCATGGGGCACCCCGCATTATTCTCTTCACCTATGTACATGTATTTTAATAGCTTACATTTCGTATTATACAAGGGCAAATGACAGAAGGCGTGGTCAATTCAAGTTAAATGCAGAAAGCGTGGTCAAAGGCGTGGACGATTTGCTGTCCACGCCTCCTGACACAGAAATCCCCACTGATTCTAGGACTTAAAGTCTTCATAGTGGGCATTCACTCCCATGGACGCGAGGCGTTTAACCCGCAAAGAGATGTGAGGCGTCTGCCCACATGATCGCGACGCGTTAGCCCGCATGCACCGGAAGCGCTAGCCGGAATTAACCAGAGGCGTGCGTGTGATCCTAACAAGCATCACTCAGCTGATAATTTTAAACTACGGTAGGCGGATCGTAGTTTTCTGCTCGCCATCGCGACCGAGCTGGTGATGCATTCTCAACAAGGGCCCTAGTTCGCAATGCCCGAGGCATTCTTACTCCTCCCCGGCAGCGACCGATGGACCCGACGGAGAGCTTGTGGACGCAGCTTCTGGAGGCGTAACCAGCTCCATGGGAAGCGAGAGTAGGCGATGGGGTTTGCAGCCAACAGAGGAATTGAGAAGTGAATTATGAAGGCTCATACTAATAGGTATAAAGAAGTGTAATAGCTTGGTGACCCGCATTGCAATGGCAGCAACGCCTGTTCACAGAGATGTGAACTTGTGCAACGACATCAAATCCTGAAGCTGGCCACGGCTGGTGACATTAAAATCGTGCGTTGTCAATACCGATATTCTTCAGTCACACTTGCTGGGGATTGGCACGATATCCACGCCTTCTGTCATTTGCCCATTACTATTATAGTATACAAGGACGACACTGTCGCACCACTGGATTTTTGCTGATTACACTCTCTTCCGTTCCAGATGTTTACCCGTGTGGTACAGAGCCAGATCACGTCAGAAGTTCAGACCATGACGGTTTGTCAATGTCAGCAATTTGTCATCGCCAAACTGCCAAGGCATAATTCAAGTCGCAGCATCATGGCCATGGTGTCAAATGATCGAGATTTCCTCATGGACGAGTCGTCGGTGCTCGCATTCCTGGCCGACTGCGAAATAGAGGACGAGGGCTCTCCAAGGCCCACGGTCTCCACTAAGTCGACTCAGATGCAGTGTGAAGCCGTGACCACGACTTGGTCCGACGGTGGAAGCTCCATCAGTTCCGCCGAGAAAAAGCCACAAGAGAAGAAGAAATCGTGGAGACAACGACGCAAAGATGAGGTTCTCACCCTGCGCGAAGTCGTCAAGCAGCTTTCGACGGAACTCGAGCGACTCAAAATGGCGGCGGGAGTGCGCTCGACCCTGCCACATTCGAAACAGGTTATCACTGCGGTAGCCCTCAAGGCTCAGGCCGTTCACAAGACGGAGACAGCGTTGATGTGGGAGAAAGTTGCAGGTCGACAGTCGATGCTCCGTCTAAGTAGTGAGGAGAAAAATGCCAAGCTGCGAGAATCCGTGACGCTGCACTTGCAACAGGCCAAGTCGCTACAACGATCTATCAAGAGGAAGTTGAGAGAGGATATGATGTCGTCGTCAATGGACCTGATCAGGGAGCATCGACTGAACACGAGGGGAGTGACTCCGCCGCTGAACAACAAGGCCGTCTTCGATCAGCTGATGGACGGGATGGACGGTGCACACCAAGGGGTGGATGGTTTCTTTGAGCAGGAAGGGATATACTCACTCCCATGTCCTGGACGGAGAAACAACAGACCGAACAGCAACCTTACCAAGGGCTTGTATGTGCAGTTTCTAGATAATTATGCGGTGCCATTCGACATTCAGGAGACCGCGAAGGTGATCTGGACCCCAGAAAAGCAACGCTGGGAAGACGACAGACTCCTCTTTTTCCAGGTGAGGTTTGAATTTCTGTCTGATTTTTCATGAAGGGACGGAATTACTGAATACTCACACTTCTGCTTCGTGAATGCTTCCCAGGAGTTTAGTACCGGCAAGAATACGCGTATGAAGAGCGTGTCCTTTGTGTTTTCTTTGAAGGAGATGAAGTTCCCTGTCACGATGCGTACTGTGATGCGGAAATATACCGAGCAAGATCGAACGGTGTTCATTACGCGGAGGTTGATCGAGGCAGTCTACGAGGGCATATCGGTCTCGCTCGTCGAGACAATGCGCATGGTCTTGAAACGTGGTGATTTATCGGCTGTGGGCCCCACGACGGTGATGCAAACGCACCGCGAGGCATTTTTATGCGATGACCTTACTGGAATGGATCCGACTAAGTATCCTAATTTTGAATGTGGTCTTGAATACTGGGAAAGCAAGCTCATCCACTACAACAATAGCGTAGAAGACCAGTTAATCAGGACGACTAGTTAGTAGTGGACTCGCTTAGCACGTCGCTATTATTCAAATGTTTTAAACATTGTGGGGAAACCAGGTCTACGGTTATCAATGCTGCTGCAGGAAGGGTCATCATCAGGGATATTTCTCCAGTCTCCAACATAACTTGGTTTGAAAGTAGGCCGCTAAAGGCAGGCACACCGAAAAATAAATAACACGAACAATATATTGCTATTTTTGGAATTAATAACTTATTTTAGGATATTTCCTAGTTCTCTGAAATTTATTTCAGAGTATCTCAGTGATTAGATTCTCCGCTCAAAAAGCATGTTTGCCAAAAATCGGAAAAATCAGCTACAGCACTTATAGCTCACCACCTCATCTACAAATCTAATAAACCCCCAAGAGCTGACAAAAAAACGGTAACTTTTGCTTTTCGTCGGAATGTGGTCGGTTAAGTACGAGTGGGACACGGGTCTGAACCGTGGGTTTCCGAACCGAGACAGAACGGAGACCCCTGGCCATTCGCAGTTTGTCTCGCCGAAGCTCAGAGCCCCAGAACCGATAAGAGCTCAGAGCTCCACGAAGACACAGCCTGGCTGCCAGAATAATTTTTTTTTCTTGTCTTCCAAAAGACTTGATTAGCGGCTCAAGTAGAAAGTCCTTCTAGGACGGGTTTTTCACCTTTGATAAGGTTTTGTCCCGTGGAAGGAACTTAAAGTAGGAAGTCCAGCGAGCCTAGCTCTCCAAGCTAATCAAGTCTATTGGCCAACATTCACAGTGATGACCCGAAGGAGGAAACCTCTCATAAAGCAACTTCAACCTGCTAACTTTAGATATATCGACAGTAACTTGATGTGACGGGGCACACAGCACCTTGCACAGAGGAAGTGCTTCGAGAGCGTAAGCTCTCAGTGAACAACGGTTCACGGTTCCCGGCCTAAGGGAACGGACTGTCACTTAGACGGTAAGTTAAAGACTACTACTCCATTTCATATTACTTGTCCCCTTCAAGATTTGGCCTGTTTCATATTACTTGTCCCTCTATTATACTCAGTTAAAGTATGGTGTGATGGTGTGACGCTACCTAACCTACGCAAAACCGAGACAGTATGTTCAGAGCCGGGAGTGCTCAGAGGAGGTCTTCCCTCCCGACCCACCTCCTTCAATGAAGGCTTCATAGCGCCACGGTGAGGTTTGCCAACATAGCATCGAGCCAATATATGGAGGGTTGCTTGTTGTCGCTCTCATGGAGTCAGCTCTCTTTTTTCGCGCTTGCTGATCTCCATTGAGGTGTTTTCGTGGCTGCTTCTTGACTGAAATGCTGTTGTCCGAGAGGATGGGCGACATCCCCCCGTGATTTTGCCACAAAACCCACTCTAGCGGCAACTATGGCTTCATTTCAAGCCTGTTCGCGAAGATCTGCACACCATTCAAATTGCCAACGCGGGCGCTTTGTTTATAGGCCAATCAGAACCGGATCAGATGAATATTGACAAATTCCGAGGCAGTTTAGTGAAGGGGGACAAGTAATATGAAACGGAGTAGTAAATATATTTTATAGGTGAACTAAGCTTGATCCATACAAACTCTAAGTCATCTATAGTAAAAGCTATACGAACATCCAGCGGTTGGCTCACAGCCAACCGGTACCATGCACCATGGACACTGAAGAGTGACTTCCGTCACTCTTTATGTAACTTTGGGTACACATCGGTGTACCCCGTTACACTTGACCAAGATCACTCCAATCACTAATATAAACTGAAAATGAGTCAAAATGCTGCGTGTTGCCTGTGGCGTGCTCGCTCAACATTCACGCGACAATTGAAAAAAAAACTTTAAAATAATGACAATAGCTTTTCGATTATGACAATAGAATCCGGGTTCGGTAGGACAAATGCATCAGGAACTCCAGCACCAGTAATTGCTACGATCATATCCATTTCGCTACTTCGTAGCGGCAAGCTCGTCTTCGAGGGGTCACGCGCAGCCTCGGAGGACAGAGGTCCTAGATCGAGCACGAAGTACACGGATCGCGCCCTATTATTACTGTCGGACCCAGATCACGAGGAAGAGCCGGAGCTATGACTATATGGCGGGTGTCCCGAGCAGTAACAACCACGGGTACGAAGGACCATCGAGGAATTGCACATGGACGACGGACATGGAGACAAGCCCGGATCAGGTAACACGAGATCGAAATCGCGGTGTGGTGGAGGTTGGCTGGATCCCCGACACGTCAATTGGGCTGGATCTGGATCCCGGTTGAAGCGCTACAGGCGTCGGGTCTGGATCCCGGATATGGATCTCGGATGAGGTAGATCTCGGATCTGGATCTGACCTTAACGGTAGATATAGGGGTGATATGGGTGTCGCAGTCCGATGATTACGCCAAGATATCAAGTAATCTGACGTCGCGACGACGGCGAGGATGGGAAGAATGGGAAGTATGCAGAAAAGACATAGAGTCGGTCGTATCCAGCAGGTTTAGTGGTCGTAGAGATTGGATCTAGGATGGGATAGGACACAGCCACATATCAGAACCAAATTTGCCCTGAAGTACTGAAGTGCTTTGCCCCACCAAGAACC
>JAHWLE010001537.1:0-10668 GCA_024679135.1 Phytophthora foliorum | reverse complement strand
AGCCACTTGGCGCAGCTGCAGACGCCCCCAGGTGCCACTGTGCTGCAAAAGCTGGCGGTGCTGCTGGCCAGACAGAAGAAGAGCAGGACCCAGGCGCTGCAGGCCTTCGAGCTCCTGCGAGGCGTGTACCGCGCGCCGGGGCTGAAGCCCGACGACTACACGAAACTCGCGTCCATTTACGTGATGGACGCGTGTCTCCGCTATCGGATGCTGGACCAAGCCATGGAGGTCGCTTTTTGACGATTTTTCATGCTCTTTTGAGAGTTTTACGAGCTCTGGAAGTGACGATATCGAGTTTTTGTTGTTGTTATTTGTTTTAGTTGTATGATGAGGCGGTGAACCAGGCTGTGGTGCTGGATTTGCCGGCTTATGACGGACTTTTAGCGGCACTGCTGGACGTCAAAAGGGTGGAGGAAGCTACCGAGATTCTGAGAGAAGTGGTGAACGGGGAGGACGTGTGCCCCATGGAGCAGACCTTCTTGCCCGTGCTGGTGCAGCTCGTCAAGAGCAGAGAGTATGAGGACGCGACGGAGCTCATGACACAAGGACAAGCACGCGGAGTGGAGTTCACGAGCGAGACGTTCCACCCGCTGCTGGTGCTGGCAGAAAAGGACTCGACGTCCACGGACTCGCTCATTAAGTTTCTGTCGTTTGTGGAGGACTCGTGGGAGGAATACAAGGTGGGATCTAAGGGAGGGTGTCATGCGAGGTGTTGGAGATGACTGATGTGCATTGTGCGCGGTGATCAGGCGATTGACGACTTTGACCCCGAGGAAAACGACTTGGACGATCCGGAAAATCCGTTCCGTAGTCTTTAGTGCGTTTTTGAATCAGGAAACTGAGCGCTAGTCAGGCGTGTGAAGACGTGTTGCTGCTTGCTGCAGTGCCGCCCAGCCTGCTATGCAATATATGGCTCTACGAGCGACGACGTAAGGATTTGTGCACATGTTATGCCATTATGCTTGACTATCTATTGCAGATTCCGTGATGACGCATTTGGACCAGCATTAAGTCTTGAACCGGAGCCGGTTTTGGAGCCTGGTACGAGCCGGCCGATTTTGGGCACAGCGCGGTTGGCCGGCATGCCTGGTTTCCTGACATCCGGTAGTGATCGCTGGGGCTGTGTGTTATTGTTACTGTTGTTGCTTGGTGTCTTCGGTCTTCGGTTCAACGATTTGCTCTCAAGACAGCCGACTCGCGCCTGAAGCTTCGAGATGGCTCCTTCGTACAAGACCTCCATCTGCTGGATCTGGACAAGGTAATGCAATGAGTTGTTTGCTGTACAATGCGGTCCGGTTCGTATCATGCACTGAAAATGTTGTCCTTACCGTTTCTTTAGGCACGAACTCAGTGTCGATTTGGTCCTGGAGTTTTTCTCGTTGTGATTCTCCTTCCAACAGCTGGCAGAGCAAGGCACAACATTATCAGAGTGATACCGACACCACACCAGTGGAACTACCGTTTGCAACGTACCTTGGCCTGGATGGCTTTCATTTCCTTCTCCAAGGCAGCGACCCTGGACATGGCAGCATCTCTTTCACGTCCACGATCCCGCTCCTCTTGAACAAGCTCTGCAATGCGCTCCGTGGTGTCTTCTTCGAGCTGGAAGAAGCGAAGTTTAAATTCTTTGAGCTCCTGTAAAGTGTGCAGCACCTGGGTCTTCTCGCCTGCCAGCTCTCCTTCGACCTCGTGCCACTCCTGTGAGGCTTCTTGCGCAAGGCGCTTGTAAGTTTCGATCTGTCGGTCGCACGCAGATTTCACCTGCGCAACATCCTGCGCATGACGGGCTACCAGTTGCTGCAGCTCCAATTTCATACGGCCGACGTCGTTATCGACATCACCTTCAACTTCGTTAGAATGCCTGGTCGCTGTTTGTGCTGCTTCAAGCTCGAATTCCAAGTGCTGGATCCGAAGGAGCGCTTTTGTGAGCTTATCCTCTGCAATAGCAGCCTGCGCTTTCTCACCGCTCGCCGCTGCCTCAGCTTGCTGTGATCGTTGCTGTTCCTCGTCCAGTGCTTGTCGCATCTCTTCATACAATGTGCGATAGTCGAGCACCGACAACGCCGAGCGGTGAGCTCGAACGGTGACCTGCATCGCACGCTGTCCAAACTGTAGAGTCTGGAGAGTCTCGGGTGCTTCCGAGATAGCGGACGTGACAGTCACCACCAGAGCGGTCTTCGCATTACCGCCCAGACTCGATTGCAACAAGCGCGTCAACTTGCTGTCTCGGTATGGCACGTGGTAACTTGCTTGATTCTGCTGTGACTGTTTGCTGAGAGCAGATATGCAGTTTCCAAGCGCTGACAGACTGAGGTTGATAGCTTTGAGCTCGTTGATATGGCGACCGTAGACTCGGGCCTTCTTCACGCGTTCCGAGCCTGCGAGATCCACGAGATACAGGTTGCTCAATCGAATTACAGGTTGAGTCGTGCCTTTTGCTGGCCCGCTTGATGACGGTGGCGGTGCAAACTCTTTACGTTCAACACGAAGGATGAGAATGGCGTGACTACGACTGGAGTGGGCATTCATTTCGGTACTGGAGACAGCACGATTGGCGTTGCCACGCTCCATGAGGTTCAAACAGTCCCCAACACTCGCGACGTGAACTGCAGCAGCACCGTCAATGTATACACCACGATCGGCATCTTCACGCACCAGGATGTTGCAAGGCAAGGTCTCAGGCTCTAGCAAGTCAAAGATGCGCTCGCAGTAAATCTGCACGTAACTTACTGCAATGGTCGTCTTGGCTTGTGAGCGGGTCTTCTCAGCTCGGCCAAAGACGTCTTCCAGAGCCCGTGGGATAAGTCCACGCTCATCTCCATGCACCAAGTCTCCAGGACCCACCATTGTGTGCGTCTTACCCGTAGCAGTCTGACCGTACGCCAAGATGGTACCATTGTATCCGGCCATCACGTCCTCAATAATGGGAGCAGCTACACGTTCGTAGACTGTTTGCTGGTCACAAGCTTCATTGAGACTACCGTCGAACTGGAACAACCGTGCTTCACCGTGAGCTGCAGTTGGGGCCTGGAATGTGACGCTGCGACCATCAGGCTGCATCGTGAGTGATGGCGTCAAGGACCCAGTGATTTTGCGACCCTTTTCCGTGATGAACGTTGCTGGATCATCCTCAGGACTCTCGGGCGTGGCATCGGTGGCAGGTTGTCGTGTATCATTGCCATCCAAGCGTTGACCGTCCTCCCCAAAGTGCTGGCAGTACTCCTCGAAGCTCCATCCATCGCGTTCACGCTGCAGCAAAGGTCTCACTCGACAGAAAACTTTCACCCGCTCCACAGGTCGAGCACCGGGCTTAGCATTCGCGATAGTGCCATCCATTCAGTCTCAGCAACGACCTACGTGACGCAAGTGAAGGTTCGAGCGAAGACTAGCAGATGCAATTGAGACTTGGACGAAACGACTCGTCGACTCGTGACTATTTCAACATTGTCAGGCTCGTGGATTCTGGAAACCGATTCCCATAGAAATTGGATCCCTTCGGCATCTGTGAATGCCACCCAAGACAAATGGGCAACGTTATTATTCTCGCTAAGACGTTGCGAATGAGGCAAGCTATGGTGCCCGGCAGATTGCATTCTGCTTTTTCTTCAAGACCGCGCAGATGACGCCTACAATTGGGAAGTTATGGGCTGTGATAGTGACGTTCGAAATGGTATTGTTCACCACTACGCGGGCCAACTTGATGCAGCTATTCTTCAACGACCGCAGTGTGTGGTTCTACTTCGACACTACGCAGCGATGCTACACCATTTCGCACTGCTTCAAATATCAGAGCGTGAACGCTGAGTGGAAGGGCCTCCCTGATCCGTCGGAGATGGTGTGGTTCAGCGATGATGATTGCCAAGGAGTCTCCATTCACGATGCTCTCACGGCGGTCACCATCAACTTTAAAGGTGGCGTCTTGGACAACAGAGTGTCCTCCTTCATGGTTCGACAGTACAGCATGTATCCTGTCAACGGCATCGTGGACGACTGCCATGAATACGCGGTACTTAATTCGACCAACTCGTCTGCAACGGGCAGCTCAAGTTCAGCTTTTTCTTTTGATGACGATGCTGGGTTTGTTGTCAACAGCTCAACGACGACGTGGGCATCGGCAATCTGTGGCAATCAGGAGGTCAACTAATGATGGACCACAAAGCTAAACTTGATATCATTTCATTGCCAACCGATTGCATGAGGTAGTCGGACAGCTTCATCTTCAAATTACCACTGGCATTTGCCTTTTCGGTTGAAAGAGCTACACCAAATGACACTTCCGATTGCCAATGCACTGACTTTTCTGCTGATGCTGGCGACGATATGTTTGCCGTGTACGCAAGCGGGCATGTATCTCATCGTTGACGACCGTAAATTCCCCATCGATGCCACGCAGCGATGCTACTCCGTTTACTATTGTGTTGCCGGTCGAGACGCCAAGTGGAAAGGTCTCCCGGATTCGTCCCAGATCGTGTGGTTTAGCGACGAGCACTGCACAGGAGACTCCATTATCGCGGCCCGCTCGGAAGGCTCGTACTCGTTCAAAGGAACGGTTCTGGAAATCAGGGTGCGGTCCTTCATGGTGCGAAAGTACAGTTGGTACCCCGTCGGTGGCTTCAAGGACTTTTGCCGCGATGAAAGTGCGATGATCAATTCGACCTATTTGTCAACTTCCGGCAGTTCCAGCTTCTGTTAGTTTGATGCGTTGCATCTTATTGCATCTTAATACGCCATTTTTATGTGGTTCACACTACCATGTAGCCATCCCAAGTTCCCGTCAAAGTTCAAATTTCACGCCATCAAATCTTCTCTTCTGGCGGGTAATGTTGCTGCTGCTGCTCTTACTTGTGGCAACCCCGTGGTGCTTCATGGCACGACGAGGGAGGCCAAATGCATCAATTTGGGATGAATTCACCGTGTTTGAGGGTCACGAAGACCGAAAGTACAAGGATGCGACCTGCAATTACTGCCACAAGACCTTGCGGCGAGTGCAACCGTCGCGTGCACTGCTAATCCACGCGATACGGTGTCCAGCCATGCCATCTTTCAGTACAAGGAGGTTGCGTTGAAGACGAGACGGTCCCGCCGTGATCGCATTGAAGGGAGCAGTGTTGAACCAATATCGCTTGAGACTACAGCAACTGAGCAGCCAGAATCAAGCACAACCGGGAAGTTCCGTTGTCAGATGGCTATTGCCATATTTTTTTATACGACGGCCGTGGCGTTCAGAGTTGTCGAGCCCTGGATTCCGGCAGATGTTCGCCTGCATTTGCCCAACAGTGATCATGCCAAGCCGACACGACTTGGCAGGGGACTTACTCAATGTGGCTCATTGGGGCGACGAGAATCATTTCCCTAATCAGTTGGCTGAAGAGTACACGTTTTGAATGATCCCACCGAGGGCTGTGACAGCACTCTCGTCTTGCTAGCGAATTGGTTTAAGCGTATTTTAATTTAATATTCTGAGTTTGAATGGCAAATTTCCCCCATGTTCGGGTGATACATTAAACCCGAGATGATAAGATGCGTGCATCTTATTATTTGATGCACGCATCTTAATCCGCCGTAGATAAGATGCAACGCATCAAACCAACAGTACTTCCGGCATGGAGTTCGACGAAGCTGCTGGTGCGAATCAGCTATTGAAAACTAGGAACAGTTGAGGTCTTAGTAAATGCTCCGAATAGTGTTGTCCCTCATGATGCACCAGCATGATTCTATAGCAGCAATATGGTTCTTGTTAACGGTTCACTTGCGATTTTGCTTTACAACACTCACGATCTAACGAGCCTGGGCGGCATGACACTCACTCTGTTAGTGACGACTCTTTTCCTGTTTCGGTACGGTGTATCCGCGATGGAAGTGTGGCTGTACAGCCATGGCAGCAATGCCAAGTTCACTATCGACACCGTGCAGCGTTGCTACACCATTGGAGACTTGTGGAACGACCGCGCCGCCCGAACGACGTGGAAGAAGTTGCCTAAAAGCAGTTCTCTAGTGTTTTACAAACACGCTGGCTGCACGAGCCCCAATGTCAAGATGTCGGAGGCCACGTCAGGTAGTTTTTCGTTTGAAGAGGAAGCCAAACTTTATCTTGCAGTGTCGTCCTTCATGGTGCAGCAGGACAGTGTGTATCCGACGGAGGGACTGGTGGAGATTGAGGTTGACGACCCCGTTCCAATAGAGTAGACGGAAGCGAATGGAACTACGCGCTACTCAGGCAGTCAAGGGTAGACAGAAAAACTACTTCAGCACAAAATTACAAACTACACATAATAGTTACTGCGTACTTCAAAGTCGAAGTAGTATTAGGCTTCTAACGCGTTGGAATGTGGAAGCGAGCATATACGAGTTTGTTTTTAAACTAGCATAGCAAACTTCTGAAGTACTTCGAAGTAAGACATACTGTAGTACTTATAGTATTTCTTCACAAGTTCCACTCATCATTTTTTTCATGCCCCACCTCAGTATGATTGACCTAGGTAGGCAGTGCTTGTATTTATTGCTTTTGGTGGTTCAGGTACCGATAGCACGCGGAGTGCGAAGATATAGGCAAGAATGCATCCAAGGTGACTCCAAAAGTCATCGTATGCTATGTTGTACACTTGCTCGATGTGGTATCGACACGTTCTGAAGTGGCTGGCAGCCGATCTGTCGATTAATGTTTGCATTGAACTCGAAACTGTTGTCATTATAGGTCACTTCGTCATCACACTCAGTGAACAAAAGTGCGACTAACATCGAAAGCAAATGCCGATGGATGGAGAACACCATTTACAGGCGGTGGGGATAACGGCAGCTAGGATCAAAACCGGAAACCAGGAAGTCAAGAGGCCGCCCACAATTGTGGAACTCAAGAGATGGTAGAGCGTAAACGAAGTTGGCTTATATACGTTTCCACAAGCACGAACAAAGATACGTTCGATAGAGAATGCCTGTAGTAATGCACGAGAAGCCAAACAACGGGTAGAATTGGAGCGAGAAAACCAAACCACTGGCAAAAGCGACCGATGTTCTACCCACACAATACCACAGCACGTTATACGTTTGCGAGCTTCGCTCGCGGTAATAAGAGACACGCTCGCGAGCTGTAAACGGAAAATCGTTGTTGAAAGCGATGTACCCGAGATACAGTGTTGTCATCGCAATTACACCCACCGTCGAATTTATTCACTGGCACGTTGTGTAGTACCAGCCCGAAAATCAATCCCAATCCCAACGCGATCACAAGCCGAGTAAGGGTATACGATGGTGTTCTCCAATACGAGATGAAAAATCGTCTGACAAGAGAACAAAGTTACTCCAAGGTTCTAGCAGCCCTCTTCTTTTCAAAAATGAGCACTGGAACTGATCGGATTCAGACGGCGTAACACCAGACTGATCCAGCCCACTCAGGGGAGACACATATCGACGGCTCTGTCGGAATACGCGAACAAAGTCGTCGTTTGTTGCTGTGTTGGCTGGTACCACACCGGTGCTGATACACTTGAGCATCCAATAACCGGATTTTGACCTTCGGACAGCCGAGGAACACCTGGAGTGGCTTCAAAAGTACATGTATTATGGAACACTTTCCAGTAATTTCCACTGCCGTATACGCACACATCAAAGCTCGATGAACAAGAAGAGCAGGAAAAGTCCGATTTTCCGCAACGAAGCCACACATCTAGTGCATCAGCGACCCAAAGATAATGCATTCTCCCACGATAATAGGCATGGAAGCTACAAGGTAGGCAAACACAAAAGACGAAGCTCAATAGTAGTTAGCTCAACGGTGCTTGTAGTAATCTCGCGAGCCGCAATGAAAGGCGGGAGCCTGACTCACGGACAAGAAGACGGCTGTTTGATACACATTGCCGAGTGTCACCTGAATATTAGTGAGGTCGACTTGGTAAAAGGTAGTGCTGTAAATGACCCGCCGAACACCGCAATCAATCCTCGTACAAAACGAATTTCTTGTAGGGAACCGTGATTGGGACCTGTCGTCGAATTAGTGTCAAGGTGCTGTCCACTGCCGAAATTCAGGCGTTTTTGTCAAATGCGTCAAGCAGCAGATCGCTATCCCATGAAGCATCCCGAGTTCTCATTGTCTTCCAATACATTTTCGATTGGCGAAAGCGTTCAGCAAATTCACTTCCTGGTCGAGGAGGCCGACTCGGTAGCACGCTTCCTTTTCTCACAAATTAATTTTGATGCTGTCGTTCGGTAGGATCCAGCGGACACGACAGGCTCACGCGAACCATGATACACAACTTCTCCACTGTTGAGTAGTAATAAGTTGTCGAAAAGTTCAAAAACCACCTCAGGAGCAGACTGAAGGAGGGTCATGGCCATCATCATCTGCTGCGTTTTGGAAATGTCACTCTGCCTAGATACAATATGAATCGTGGTAGCACTGTCGAGACCCGTACTGATCTTATCCATGAAGGTAGCAAACTTCCTGCCGAATGCCATTTCTCCTAAAGTCACACGCCTGCCAGATATTCCTCGACTGAATGAGTTCCCAATTTTCGTGTCACGACAGCTGTGTAGTTCAAGCTGCTCAACAATCACATCAGAATTATATCCCTTCAGTTCACATGCAATTGGTACGGTTGCATCGTTCTGCTCCCCTGTCACCACAGCAAGCACGCGCAAATTCCAACGTTTCCAGCACTGCAAGTGACGGAAAATGCTGGTCAGTCTGTGGGATATATGCAGCAAGCTGAGGTAGTTTCGAAAGGGGATCCTTCCAACTCCAGCCATTATACAGTACGATACAGCGTGACATTTTTCTCAATTGGAAGTTGGCCATCCAGCACCTTCATGAGCGTCGGCTTGCCCGATTCAGGCTTGTCGACCACTAAAGTTATTCGAACACGGCATTCACACGGTTCAGCATACGTTTCTGCGTGATGCTTCTTTTGGCGGTGAACTTGTTCACCGCGTGTTTGATGCTTTCACGCTGGATGGAAGTTCCGACAATGGCTTATTGGCATCTTCAGTCTCGACAACCACTGAAAGCTCTTTTTGTACCGTATTTCCATCCTTGATAGCTTGTGATCCATTGCTTCGACGTGAAGTTTCGATTCGATAAGCCCCGATTCAGGTTGAGTCGCCAGCGTCGCGGTAAATTGGATAATGAACTTCGTCTTAATTGGTCTTGCAGCGAAATCATCACGAAACTATTGATGATGCCAGTCAAGTTGTAAAATCTACCATCCAATACTTTTGTGGGGGAGACGAGTGTTCCACTTGATACAGGAAATCCCTCCGAAGGAACCAGCATGGCAGTGGCATCAACTCGGTTCCTGCTCTCATTCCTCTTTTTTGCTGGAAGCTGTTCGCTCGTAACTCAATTATGAAATTCATGTTTGAAGTCGCAGTGATAGCACTCTGCCGATCATGCTACTGCCAACCGCCTTCGCCAAAATGCACTTGTACTTCAACAATCGCTTTATGGGCTTCGGGTTCGACCGCACGCAGCGCTGTTACACGATTTCCCACTGTTGGGACGACCACAGCAAGGATTCCGAGTGGACTGGCCTCCCCGACCCGGGGAAGATCGTGTGGTACGAAGACATGTACTGCGCTGGTGACTCGATTTCCAAGGATGCGTCGAAGGGCTCGATCGACTTTAAAGGCACGAAGCTCTACAACAAGGTGTCGTCGTTCATGGTAAGGCAGTACGGACTGTACCCGACGGACGGCATCGTCGATTACTGCCACGAAAACGCAGTGTTCAACGTCTCCAACTCGTCCTCTGCTGATGGCTTCCTGTTCGACTTGGACGACAACACCGACGCCGTTGTTTACAACGTGTCCCTAGTAGCTTGAACAGTAGAGTACAGCCACGCATAATACGCAAGACCCGGTTGTCGTTGAAAGCAAGAAATGGCAATTGATTGCGCCGTGGAGGATTGACAATGGATGGTCATGCCATTCAGCTCGGGACAGCCCCTGTTCAGCACACTGGGGCTGTCCTCACTGTTCAGCTTGGACATGGCTTTCCCGCTTAACATCATTTGAATATTTTGACTGCAGCACATTAAATGAAGGTCCCTACGAAACTACTCCACGTATTGTTGGTGGGCATCCTCCCGACCGCCCTCGCCAAGATGCACGTGTCTTTCAACGACAATCGCAAGACGTTCGCGCTGGCGCACACGCAGCGGTGCTATAATAATATTATTATACCATCTCCGCGTGCTCGCCGCTCAGCTGGCCAAGGTCCCCTCGACAAATGTCACGAATCACAAACGCAATGGCCACAATAGCGCAACGTTGAAGCTATGTTCCCCTGTGATCGTCTCGTTGACATTCATCGCCATTCCTCCATCGAAAATTGCACCTGGTCCGCTTCACCACAGGTGTCTCAAACCTCCACCAGCCCGGCGTTGCAACCAGCAGGAGGTGAGATACTCGTCCACCAAGCAACCTGCCCTTTCACAGCCACCTGGGTGACATAGCCGCTGTAACGTCGCGCACTTCCTGCACGGCGGCCATCAAGCGAAGAGCTACTCAGAAAGCGTCAACCTCCTCCTATCGCGATGACGTTGCGGCGGCTCGCCGACTCGTCCTCTTCGCCCTCCGACTTCCCCTACGGCATCGTGATCGGCGCGGCCGTGGGCGTCTTGGCCGTGCTGCTCCTCGTCGGGGGCCTCGTCTTCTACTGCCGCGAGCGGCGGCGCA
>JAHWLE010001536.1:0-10679 GCA_024679135.1 Phytophthora foliorum | reverse complement strand
CGCTCCGAGCCGCGGCCTTCAGCCTCGTGGCGCTGTGGATGTTGGCTCTGTTCCAGTCGCACACCAGCGGCCTCTTGGACCGAGACGCCGCGCACCTGCACCTTTCGTACCTTGAGCTGGTGTTCCTGTGGCAGGCGCTGGGCGCCTCCGCGTCGCTCGTGCTGGGCGGCGTCTTCCTGCTCGTGTTTAATACGTGGGCCGCAATGGTGGACAAGGTGCAGGGCACGGCGGCCCACTTCCGCGTCCCCAAGCACCGAGACTCCGACGCCTTGCTGCAGAGTCTCCACACTCGAGGCGCCCCCGATCTCGACGACAGGAGAGACAGCGGAGCCCTCGTGTCGTCGCTCAAGCCGCCGCCGCCGCCCAGACTGTTGTTTCTGCGCCTCATGGTGGCCGTCTACTTGCTGCAAATGGGCATGTTCCTCTTCGCCCGGCAGCAGCCCCGGAGCCGAATCCGACGCAGTTTGCTGCTCGTGGCCACGGTGCTGCTTGTGTGCTGCTGGGCCGCCTGTGTCATTCTGCTGCCCGCGTACGGAGAGAGGATGTGCGTGCTACTGGACAAGGTGGCCGAGGACGTGACCCACCGGAAGCGGAATATCCGACGCATCGCCTTCATCGCCGCCGGGTTTTGCCTCATGCACACGCTGTCGCTGCTGCTGCTCGCGGCGTCTCAGTGCACGCCGCCGTCGGACCAAGCGGCCAGCTCAATTATTGGCAACACGACGCATACGACGGATCTCCACTGGCCGCATATCCCGCTGCACGATATCGTGCAGGCCAACCCGGCGTTCTTCTTCCCGTCCGGCGCGGGCGCAGCACACACGAACGATGGGTTATTGCGCTGGGTCGTGATGGTCGAGGTGCTCGAGTTCCCAATCGAGTGGGCCATGTTAATGGCACTGCTTTGTGTGCTGCCTGCGCGCTCAGCACTGCCATCGTTCCGTGGCTATCGACCTATTCCAGAGAGAAAGAGCTGGCAGCCGTAAGGACAACCTATTGCTCAGCAAACCAGTTGGTATCGCTGCTGCATTTAGTCTTGCGAGTCTACAATGATGTTGCAAGCTCCTTTCTAAAGCAGGCGAGACAAGGCCGAACTGCTGGCTTTCGGCTTCCCTTTGAACAGAAGTTGAGCCACCAGTGCACATGCATCCGTTTTCACCGTAAATGACCGCGTCGGAACAGGTAGAAATTGTTTCTTTGCCGAGCTGTACTTGAAAAACTGCGCGACAACTTCACTGCTGTCGAGTTTCAGTGGTGCTCTCGCAGAATTGCTAGGCAACACCGAGAAAATCCGCGTCGCACAGTCTCGATCCACGTGGTTCTCGTACAGAGCCCGAAATTTGAGTTCTTTGGCGGATTTTAGCAGCACGATGAAGTTATCACAAGTTGACTGCGCTAAAGCCAGGAGAGCCAACGTGCGTTCCTTTTCCATCGATCCTCCTGCAAGAAGTGTGAACTCCAGAGCATTTTGCATCAACTGACGATTAGATGCTTTCTTCGAATAAACAGAGTTAGCAAACGATAGGGGGCGATGAACTTGGCGCTGCTGCTGTTTCTCCTTTTGCTGTTGAATGGACGTATCTCGAGTCTGCTGCAACTTCCGAAGCTTCTTTTGACGCAACTCATTGAGCCTGTCTTGGCGAGTTCTAGAGCTTGTAGCACTGTGAGCGGGGGTCTCTTCGCCTAGTGCAATGAAGGTAGCAACGGGCGGTGGTGTGGGAATTGCTGATATAGCTTGAAGACGGATCGAAGCTCGATCGAGACGCGATGATTTGGCACGATCTTGAAACTTCAATTCATCTCGGGGTGAGATTGTATCATTACGAGGTGAGGCATCAGAAAACGGAGTATGTTCGGTGCCGCTACAACTTGAAGAATCTTCATGAAGGTCATCCGTAGCAGATACGACATCTTTACTAGATGCTAGACGAGTTCGAATAGGAACACGTCCGCGAACCGTAAAGGGGGGAGTTGGCACAACCACTGTCACGCGTATCTCTTCTTCTGCAGATGCTGTTCGCAAACCCAAATTGGCATCTCGTTCGTAACTGGTATATGTGCTTTCCCACATCATCTGTGTTAAAATTTCGTCCTCATCCTCCTCTTGATTGGTGTCCAACATTCTTTCAGGCTCGTGTGGATTCACAAACAACGATTTCAAGGATTCATGATCGACGGCAGGTTTTAAGAAGGTCGCCTTCAAGCTGCCAGGCGAGCTACCAGAAGCGTGTTCATGCGACTTGCTGGTCAATGCACATGGGTCCGTGGACTCAACGATTAACGCTTTTCGTGTTTGGTCTTCTTCCTCAGCAGCTATGCTTGGTATTCTCGCTTGAACTCCATCTCCAATGGTACTTTCACCACCATTATTCCCCTCTTCTTTCTTGCTTTCGATAACTTCAGAGCGTGATGAAGCACCCGCACTGTTCGGAGCAACTGAGAGAGAAAACGTTTTACCAGGCGATGCCTTCGCCTCATTACTCCGACGACTGTAAGAATGCGTAGGTAGCACTATCGACGCCCCTCTTTCTGGTTTCGGAGCTGAAGAAGTAGGCATTTCATTACCCAATTTCTGCTCTTTTGGAGGTCCAGGCACAAAAGGGGTGATACACGGACAGATAAGCTCTTGTTGATTCTGCCCCGGCACAACTGGTAACTCTTTCCGCCTTAATGACCCAGCGTTTTTCGACCAGCCCGTTGGTTCCCTTCGTTGTGGGCCATCGGGAAGTTTGAATTTCAGTAATCCAATTCTTCTGCTCCCTTTTACTAGATTGTCTCCTTGCCGACGACGAGCTTCCTGGTGTCGCCCCATCATCTCTTCATGCTCAAGTCTCTTTGCAGTATACTCAAGCTCCCACCAAACTCGAGCACCAAGCTTATCCTTGTAGTTTACTGGGGCAGGTTTAGCCGTGAGCATCGGTAAAATTGTCTTGCTTTCCACCGTCAAGCCGGGGTGCTCCGAAGGTTCTTCCTCATCCACATTTACTACTGGCACTTCATATTGACCACTGGCCTGTGAGTTTGCTACCAATGCCTCCATTATATCGTTATGATTACTCGATGCATTTTCAAAACCATTGACAATCTCAACGTGGCTAGATGCATCCACCAAAGATGCAATTGGCAGTGAAGTTTTCACTGGGGACGATAAATCAGCGCTTGCTTGAAACTTATCCACGACCTGATCAGCCCCGGATTCGCGACTAAACGTGAAAAGGGAAGGAGAGGGAGCGGCATCCACTGTCGTAAACTCGTTTGCTAGCATCGCTGAGCTGTGATGTTGTTTCTGCTGATCGTCAGATCGGACCACCTCGCTTATTTCTTCCTGCGTTTCTTCACAATTATCTTCCTCAGCATCAACAATGGCTTCATCGTGTACATGCACTGCATCGTGAGACGCAACGTGGGCATCGTCATTGAATCCGTTGTCCTCGGACAAAGCGATACCACTGGGCTCTTTCAATGCAACTTCAACTGCTTTCGAGTTTTGCTGCGGACGTACTGACCTACGAAGCACCTTGCCATCGCAGCTTTGCCACGCAAAATTCCCTTTTAAGCGAACACCGAGCCCCAAACCACATTCCATTTCATCAGGTACCTCGCCAGGGATCGACAAATCTGAAAGAGAAGCCGAAACAATACCTCTTTTGGGCCATGATTCGATACGCTGGTTACCCATAGGGCTACTGTCTTCAATATCAACAATTTTTGTAGCGTCCTCTGTTTCCTCTTCATCCTCGGATTTTTCCTCAAGCTCTTTCGTTGGTACCCCTGCCGAAACTCTTAAACCAAACGAAAAAATTGATGTCGAGGGATATTGTTTGACGTCGGTAGCAGCTTGGTATACGGAAAAGCGAGGAGACACTGGCGGCAAGTCGGCGTCATCGTCAAGGGATTCCAAGGCGGTGTCAAGAGTGTCCTTCACCAATTCAGCCACTTCCTGGTTACTTGGTCCAACTGATAATTCTGTTAATTCCAGTTTCTGGTCGTTAGCCTCCGTGGGTTTTGCTACTGAACAAGTGGCAGCGAAGCGCTCCGAAAAGCTTTCAAGCGGGTGTTGGCCGATTTCAGCACCTTTTGAGAGTCTAAACTCCATCGTTGGGGACTCTTCCTCTTGCTGATTGCTAGTGCTTGAGCCCACTACCACCGCCCAGACATTGTACGTTGCATCCCTCTCTCGTAGCATCGGCAATTCATCGTACATTTTCTTGACGAGGTCACCCATGCTCTTGACAACTTTCACACGTCCTGGGCAGACGTATAGCAAAAATTGACGATTCTTCGAGTTGGTAGGTGAAATTTCTTCATCGCGAGTGTGATTTTCTTGCGGAAACCAAATTACGGCTTGCCCATTACTTACGGCCAAGGATGATGCAGAGAAAATTACACAAGTATCTGTCGTGCTTGTAGCTGCTCGCTCTTGTAGCTCCTCAAGCTCCATTTCCAAAGTGTCAAGTACAGTCCCTTCGAAATCCCACGTCAAGTCGGCGACCTTCAAATCAATCAATGGAGATTCTCGGCGCAACAGACCATTTTGCTCTTCCTGCAAAAACTTCAAAAGCTTCCTAGCATCAGTAGGAGCATCAGACTCGATATGCTTCATCACTTGCTGTCCATAACGGTGGGCTTCAACAACCATTGGGGCCAGGACAGGCTTAGTGCAGACTTCTTGCACGGTTGCTGTTGAAGAAAGCACTCGTGCAGCGAAATCCAGGCATGCTGAGAGAGAAGATGTCGGAGATAAATTCTTCTTCCTGCTCATGTCTGCGCGATGAAGCTGTTAGTAAATGGACGCTTTCAATCTTGGCCTCAGCAGGAAACGATTCCAACCCGTTGATTATTTTTACGCAAATGCAAATGCGATGCTGTTACACGACCTTTACTTGTTAGGCTAGTGTTGAGCCAGCTCTTCAAGTTTAGACAACAGCTTTTCGTTCTTCTCGCACTCTTTCTGAAACTCTCGGATCGCGTTTACGTACATACGCTCCTGCTCGAGTAGCAATTGATACTTGCTGTCTAGTGCCTCCACATTGAATTGATGGTCATCCCGTGCTGTCTGTTGCTTAACGACAGTACCTTGAACATTTTGAATGATGCTCTCCATCTGCATGAAAAATTCCTGTGTCGCTGTCTTGGATCCCATTGCCACGTCGAAATTGTCGTTGATACTGTTGATCAGCGAGATCTCCTTCTCCAAAAATTCATGCGTGGTCTTGAGCGTGTTATATACGCAGTAATACTTGCGCGTTTCATCCAAGGTCAGCGCAACTTCATCGTAGAGCTCGACAAACCGCTTCTCGTACTGAACCAGCTCGATTCGTGTGGGGATTTCGTCGATCTGCTTCATCTTGAGGTGCAGAGCTCGAGTCTGCTTTGCTGCAGCAAGCTTCATATCCTTGTGCTTTTGAGCCATCTGAGCGTGCATCTGCTCGATCTCATTCAGACGAAGTGCTTCCTCGTCCTGGTTACTAGCGTCTTCGACGACTTGCTGCTTTAATTTTTCAATGCGCTCCTTCAGGGTTTCCAACTCTAGGCGACATTTCGATCGGAACTCGTTCTTCTCTCGCTTTAGCGCCTCATTCTGCATCACTAATTGACGCAACTTCGTTAGTTGCGCCTGTGCAGTATCATCCTTTGGTGTCTGAGCTTCCACTTCCTCCATTTCCAACTTAACAGCAGCAAGTGCTTCATCCAATGCTGCAGCTCGCACATTAGTTTCCTTCATCTTAGCATCCAGCGTTTGCTTCTCCTGGATCAGTTGTTGAACCTGAGCTTCATGTTCCTTCAACTCCACTCGAATCAGGTGAAGTGGGGCCTGCACAGTGGACGTCACAGGTCCTTCCTCGACACC
This sequence comes from Phytophthora foliorum, assembly GCA_024679135.1. Taxonomy (NCBI): domain Eukaryota; phylum Oomycota; class Peronosporomycetes; order Peronosporales; family Peronosporaceae; genus Phytophthora; species Phytophthora foliorum. The sequence goes on along the minus strand of JAHWLE010001536.1, from coordinate 4,828 downwards.
CTTTTGTCCTTCTTCCGGTGCTGACACCACATTCTGCAACAACTTTGCTTCACGCTCACGTCGTTTGTTCAGCAGCGCCTGCTGCTCCTCCTTCGCCTGCTTCATGGCCTTCTGATACTGTCTGTCGAAATCTGCAGCCTGTGGATCGCTCCTCTTCGCCCTCCTCAATCCTCTCATACTGCCTCCACGAGACTTGGCCGCTCCACCTGATGCAATCGCAGCAGCTTGACTAGCAATTTGCGACATAAAGTCCACATGGCTCTTCCCTTCCTCTGGCTGGTCCATCGTCGGTTCCTCTTCATTCACCGCAACAGTAACTCGCTCGCCATATTCCAGCAAACATCGTTGAATCAACGCGTCCTCCGTTTCCTCTTGCCCTCCGTCTGCAATGTACTGCCAGCGCCTCTTTGGCGCGTATGCATCCAACAGAAACTCGACCTCTTTCTTTAATGGTGCGACATGTTTCCCTTGTGGGCTCATAACCTGCAAATACTCTCTCTCCCGCCGGATTTTCTCCAAGTGGCGAGCCACTTGCGCCTCCTCTAAAAGCCACAGAACCAACTTGTGTACTGTTTCAATGTCTCCGAAGTCCTGTAGCAGCAACTGGTGTGGCTGGACAGCTACGGGGCACGAGTAGCTAAGGGTTTCCACACACCGCACTGCCTCCTGAGCGAGCCCCAGCCGAGGCTTCATCTTCTCGTGGGACTGGAACAAAACGTCCCATTGCACTCGCCCCTTCTCGGCGTCTTCTCGACGCACAATTCGATGCAATAGCCACGTGATGCCGCTCAACACGCGGTCGAAGGCGCTGGACGAGTTCACGTGCGCCTTGGGGAAGCCCGCGGCCTCCAAAGCTTGTAAAATGCGGGACAACTTGACCGCCGCGTCCTTTCCATACTCTTCTGCTAAGTCATAAGTGTCGGGGGCGACTTGAGACGGCCCTGAAGAGGCCGAGGAAACCCACGTCGAGCTGAACATGACGATGCGGAATTGAAGCTTTGGATACAGTTGGGTCCGTACTTAAGCGAGAGACGGAGTTATACGAAACTTCACGGTGCGGCGGATGTTGAAGTGACGCTGCTGGCTTGATCGGGTTCATTTTCGCCCTGTTCGCCAGGTAGCGAGCGGCATCAAAATACCAGAAGTGGCTGCCCCGATGTGCACGGGGATTGGTTCACGTCCGCTTAGGGGGAAAGAGGAATGGGTCAGAACATGTATCCATCTTGTATAGAACGAATTGGTGACGGAGACTTGGCTCCTGACCACTGACTTTCATGACAAAGTTGCAGGGTGGAGTCTGTCGTGCGTCCCTGAAAGCTAAATGAGGAGTCGTCTCAGTGGGTTCGAGCTGTGCCGATCTTGACGGTTCTCGTCGATGGCTGCAAACCTGTGGACGGCTCAAAGCACTTTTCAAGGCAGTTTGATTGTTGCCGGCTTGGAGAACAACCAGTTAATCTCCATGGGCAATGTCGGACGGAAGCAGCGAGTGGTGCAGGCGGAGTTCTCTGATGTCCAGCCGGAAAGTGAATGTCGCGTTGGAAAGAGTGAATCGAACGTCTTAAGTGGTGGAGGGAGAGCCCCCATAGAGTCCAGGCTGAAAGAAGATGAAGCAGGAGGTTTACATGCTGCATGCAGAAATGGGCAACTGGAGGTGGTTCGCGCTCTTGTTGAGCGTGGGGAATCCGTGGACCGTCCGGATGAGAAGGGGGACACACCACTCGTGTTGGCAGCTTGGAGAGGTTTCACGGGGATCGTAGAACTACTTTTGGAGCATGGAGCATCGATTGACTTGGCGGACGACGGAGGCTGTTCTTCATTGATGAAGGCTTCATTTTATGGCCACAACGAGGTGGTGAAGCTGTTGGTGCAACGAGGAGCAAGCGTCGATATACAAGACACCAACTAGCGCTCTGGGCGCCCGCTACGCGGATGTTGTATATTTTTGGTTGGTGGGGGTAGGTTAGCGCCTCTGCTGAACTTTATTGCTGAATACAAATATTAGGTTGTACAGTGTACTATTGAATATATGTCGAACCATGCGTCTATACATTATTTTGCGTTTTTATAGCACTGCACTGTGTAGCGATCGTTACGTTGACTTTGGTTTCTTTGCTGAATCTTAGCAACGCGAGTACCTACTTGTATGCAATGTTGGAGTGTAGTCCATTTTAATAGTGCCTTGCGCGACTTAACTGATTCAAACCACAGCGTCAGGTCTGTCTTTTTCTATACTACTGTGCCCTGGGTATCATTGTGGAGTGCTGATAGCTTCGTCGTACCTTATCACTAACGTCATATCATTCTGACTATCATAGCATACTCGCACCACAGGAGCACTTGTACGTTGCCTACCCCTCGTACTACACTATGACTATGTGCATGTACACCGCGCGAGTGGGGGGAATTCCCTACACTAATTATACGTCGATAGCGCTGCGTCATCTGTACCCGCGCTGTTCACGCTTCCAGCAAACTTACAGTGCGTTCCTAACACACTTAGCTGTACCTGCACTTCGCTTATCTTGAAGATTACGATTCGCAATCCCAGTTCGTGATGGTATATTGTGCGCCAGTTAGGTGCTGTTATACTCTTACGGAGGTGTCGTTGCAAACTGACGTGACCGCATGAACACTCATAATCACTACTTCGAAAAACAGTTAGCAGTACATCGTGAGCGCGCGCAGCGGTTAAAGCATTTGAGTGCTGTGTGGATACAAAGGCGGCGATAGCTGAGTCTACTCACTACAGTCTACGTGCTTGCCGATAGTCATGCCTTACGCCCACGCGCGACGATGACATCAGCATTCTATATATAGTTGTCATAGTGCTCACTCTAAACTGTAGCGCGCGTGCAGTGAACATCATCGCTGCCTACCAATGTGTTCAGCACAGATGTGCTACAGCGCGCTGGGCTATCTGTCCCTGTATCAAGGCGTATTCGCACCTACGCTGTCTAAGATCGCGTCAGTGTATACTGCGCGTTCCAGCGAGTGGTTGTCAGTGTGTGCCACTATATAGTGTATAACACACAACCCGATGTACATATATATAGTGTATAGCACATAATCACACGGGCGACACGGCGCGCGCTGACTGCGTATGACACTGAACAACGCGCGCTGTCTGCGAATAATAAGACTGTGCAACGCGCGCTGACTGCGTATACTACTGTATGGCGCGCCCTGACTACGTATAATACTGTATAGCCCGCGCTGACTATGTATAATATTACTGTATAATGTGCGCTGAATACGTATGATAATACTGTATAGCGCGCTGACTGTGCATCATAATACTGGATAGCGAGCTCTGATTGCGTATAATAATACGGTATAGCGCGCGCTGATTGGGTACAATGATACTGTATAACGCGCGATGACTCCGTATAATAGAACTGTATAGCGCGCGTTGAATGTGTATAATGCTGTTTAGCGCTCGCTAAATGCGCATGATAATATTGTATAGCGCCGAATATGTATAATTCTGTATAACGCGGGCTGAATGGGTAGTATACTGTATAGCGCGCGCTGACTCCGTATAATAACACTGTATAGTGTGCGCTGAATGCGTATGATAATCCTGTATAGCGCGCTCCGAATAGATATAATAATACTGTATAGAGAGCGCTGATTGTGTATAATAATACTGTATAGCGCACGCTGACTATGTATAATAGCGCGCACCGAGTGTGTATAATTGTGTATAGCGCGCGCTGACTGCGTATAATACTATACAGCGCAGCCGCAAAAGGTATTACAAAAAGCAGGTGCTACTACAACCGTCTGCCAGTCTGTACACCAGGTTTGGAGCTGCTTTTGTAATTTGCGCAGTCGAGTCAGAGCTTCCGCGCGGTTTTCAGGTAATCGGTTGGTTTCGTTGTCCTCCAGAAATGTTTGCCTTTTGGCCAATCAGCGGCGAGGATATGGCTGGGATCGCGCGCCCGATCGCAGTCGACGTGGCAGGTTTCGTCGGTTAAGTTCGATTCTGTCCGTTTAGGTTCGATTTTCAACCGACACGCTCGGCCATTTTTGTAATTTCGTGCAAACTTTTTGCAGTCAGGACGCAGTATGGGAAAGGACCGCCGCACCGTATGCCAACAGAAAGGTACAGGCAGGAAGGACGTACAGACGGACAGACACGACTCGCGGTTACTAGAGGGAAAGAGAGGGAGTTCGCGGTTACTAGAGAGGGAAAGAGAGGGAAAGAGAGGGAATCTGTGGACAGCGTTGCATGGTGCTTGCCAGAACGGACACGTTGCTGCCGCCAAGACTCTGATTGAGGCAGGAGCGACCGTGGACATGTTAACCGCGAATGGGAACACACCATTACGCTTAGCAGCAAAGCGTGGTCACCTTTCAGTGGTTCAGTTGCTGTTGAACAGCGGCGCATTCATTGACTTGATGAACGACGGAGGGTGGTCTTCATTGATGAAGGCTTCATCCAAAGGTCACGATGAGGTGGTGGAGGTGTTGGTGCAGCAGGGAGCAAGCGTCGATAAACAACGCGATAACGGCTGCACAGCGTTGCATGTTGCTTGCGAGAACGGACACGTTGCTGCCGCCAAGACTCTGATTGAGGCAGGAGCGACCGTGGACATGTTAACCGCGAATGGGAACACACCATTACGCTTAGCAGCAAAGCGTGGTCACCTTTCAGTGGTTCAGTTGCTGTTGAACAGCGGCGCATCCATTGACTTGATGGACGACGGAGGCTGGTCTTCATTGATGAAGGCTTCATCCAAAGGTCACGATGAGGTGGTGGAGGTGTTGGTGCAGCAGGGAGCAAGCGTCGATAAACAACGCGATAACGGCTGCACAGCGTTGCATG
>JAHWLE010001535.1:0-10686 GCA_024679135.1 Phytophthora foliorum | reverse complement strand
GCTCGCTGACGTTGCTGCCCGCGGTTCCGCACTGTCGCCCTCGCTTTGCTCGCCCCGTTACAAGAGAGTATCTGCACGAATTCAATCTAACGCAAACAGCTTGCGATTGCACTTCGTCATCTACTCGGCTGGGTTCCTACCGCTAGACATACGTCCTGCGCGTGCCGGGCAGGTGGGGGTAGCTATTGGGAAGACACGAACGACATGATCTAATTGGTGGCTCCGTTGGTATCGTGAGCGGTGGTTGGACGCATGACTTCAACTTGCACATCAAATGGTGATTTTCTTGTGCACTGAGGAGACCTACCATATCCGTTGCACGATGGCGTGTCCGTCGCAGTACACATTTCTGTATATAACCGTATACGCGGACTGTGTCCGTTGCATAATGCATTCAAGTGAAAACAGGGAGATATTTGGAGAACTACATGTGTAGGAGAGACCAAGCAGGACTAGGATGTCTAACTCAATGAAGCTCACATTCTGATTTATTTCCTACCCCACACATCGACTCCCAAGCTACGTCTGCACTCATGATTACACCAACACTCAAGACGTTTCACAACGATACCAACGACTACGATACGGGGTGCCACTGCAGCTGAACAGAGGAAAAGGCTCAATCTAATGGGCAGGCGGCGAAACAGGTTGTATAGCGGAGATGATATCAGACCCGCTGGTGTCACTGACTTAGGCATTTCAACTGAGTCCACATCCACCCAAGACGACCAAGACAAACACTTACCATGACGGAGCTTTCACAAGCGTGCATTGCACTTAAGAAGAAAATCGACCGAGAGAGAGGGAACAACCGTCAAAATGGTCAGCACGTTAAGTCGCAGCCAGTTAAGCTCTCTGACATACAAACAACCGATACATTGCGTCGAACGAGCGGTAGACTTCGCAAGCATAGGCAGTAGCACATACTTTCCGACATTCAAAGTCACCCACAGGAGCTGCAAGATAAAGAGTCCTGGTTAATTGAACTACTTGTGTCAGTCTTGAGGAAACGCGAGCTTGACACAGGTGAGCGTGTCGACGACCATTTTGTGTGTGTGTGTGTGTGTGTGTGTGTGGCAATAAGTTCTGAATGGGGGCTTGCTGGGGTACTTCTGCTGTGGTGGAAGTAACACTTTGCGAGGTTTGGTGAAGGGTTCGGACTCCTCCGGCACTCGGCTTCACGGAAGGCATCGCTGGACATTCATTCACTCCAAACAAGCCGAACGGATGGCTACCGGAAGCACGCAAACGTGCTCGTTCTACTTTCTGCCATTCTACAATTTGCTTCATACCAATTAGCCTAGAAGAACCACTTTCGACCAACTTCTTTCCGTCCGTCATGGTTCTCCACGCTTCGATTCGAGAGGGCGGCTACAAGTTTGTGCTGCCCGAACAAGTCGACGTTATCGTCGAGTATCCGTTCTACGCTAAGGTCACTGCGCTATTGGCGGTTACTGCAACTACCGTGCGCGCCAAATTGATAGAACCCCCGATCTCGGGGCAGATTGTTGCCGATATCTCTAGTTGACGAAGTGTATCAACCGCGCCTCCGACTTGTTGACCGCTAGGATCGAGAGTAAGCGGCAGCACCAAAAGCCCCTTGGCAGCTTTCTTCATATAACAACGTGTCTATGATTCGTGAAGCGGTTAGAGGCATTAGGTTGCTCCGTTTTTTGAGAAAAAACAGTAGTGCAATATACGTAGTGTGGCCCACAAAACGTTTTGAGCCGTGACATACTTTTTTGTTGTTGCTTCCGTCGAACGGTAAGATATGGCATTCTTACCGCTTTTTGTGATAAAAACATGTAGCAGCAAAACATAATAAGTATCGCAATGTAAGCGATGCTATGCAACTGTGAGACCATTAAATGCCTGGAAAACCACGACGAAGACGTTGATGTGGCAAAGTGCGCGTTGTGCTCGATAGCACTCCACCAAGTATGCTCCAATACCCTCGATACATGTTTTTGCTACGTGATTTTGATCGACGGTATGATTAACCCAAAACTTTAGTCGAAAAGCGCGTACCAAAAGTCGGTATCGTTGATACATGTATTTGGCTACGTGATATAAAAAAACGGTGCTTCTGACAGCCTCTATGCTTTCAACACCTCCAGACAGTATGCACGGGTTGCGTTCATTCCAGTCAGTTAGTCTCAGTGATGAAGCACGTCGTGACCTACGGTGCTTCCACTACATCCTATCTGACGGCCACCTCGACAAATTACCGCTAAAACTATTCTGTGCGCTGCCTAATGCGGATATAAACCTCTATATGGATGCTTCGAACGACGGACTCGCGGTTTTGCATCACGCATGGAACGAGTATATTCAGCTCCACTTCGACGAGGAGGAAATTCGCCTTATCAAAACGGCAGAGAAGTCTGGATTTACCATCAATGTGCGGGAGCATTTTTGCATTGTTTGGTGCATGGTGCTGGGGCCTCGCTGACAGCACGTCATCAACTCCCTTCATGTTGTCTGCTGGGGTGACAACATGTCTGCTGTGTCTTAGATCAATCGACTACAATCCGACAACAACTTCGGCCAAGTAATTAACCAGGTTATCGGCCTTGGGGAAGCAGACTCCAAATTCGGCTTTCTGCAAGGCACCTTCCGGTACGGCCAACCGCATAGCAGACGCAGGATAAAGGGCCTGGTCATCGACGTACTCACATATGTGGCCTGATCTGTTTTTTGTATGGCGTCAGGTTCAGGTGCCAGAGCACTGGAGGCGGATCTACAAGGAATTGTCCGCGAATTCCAGTCCCAGTCGTTGACCAAATCGTCGCAGCAACGTTACCAGGCATCGTGGAAGCGGTGGCGAAGGTGGTATGACGACGTGGAGTACAGCCCATGGCCCCATAGCGACCCTGCTGCAGCACCCCGACAACTTGTCCTCTTCGGCGTGTACTGTTACAGATACGGTGGTGGCGCACAATCGCCCGCAGGAAACTCTCGATCAACAATCCAGTCCAAGATCAGCGCAGTCTCGTGGTATCATCGATGGGAACTGGGCTATAGCATCAGCCTCCTCCCCCACCACGCCATAGCTCTCAGAGGCGTTCGAAGACTCCAACCCTCCCCTCGACCAAAGCGCCCAATCACCGTGGCTATTCTACGCATCCTCCACACTCAGCTCAGCTTAAACTCAGCCCATGACCGCGCCTTGGGGGGGGGGGGGGGCTACAGTCATGAACTTCTTTTTTCTACTGAGAAGCAGCGAGTATTTGCACAAGGGCAACCTGTACAAATTCTCGTTTCGGCGATCCGACATCTAGTTCTTTGATAACGACGGAAATCACTGCGAGGCAAGGGGTCGTGTGCGACGTGTGCAGATCAACTTTTGGGGATGCAAGAATGACCAGGTTGGTTTGGGTGTGTCACGCTCTTTAAGTACATCATCTGTTTCCTGGTACAGCCCGGTGCGAGCCATATGGTACCTTGTGGCTCATCACAGGAACGTGAGTGAAGACCCTGGCGAGCTGCTGTACAAGGTCCAGCTCGGACAATATCTCCAAGTTCGAGACCTCCCCAGAAGACTCAAGGTGGCTGCTCGTTTTTAAGTCAAGCCACTTATAGGTTTTCGACGCACTCGCTCAGGATCGGAGGTGCCACGGCTCTCGCCGCGGTAGGTGTCGACAGCCTGACCATCAAGCTTTGCGGCAGGTGACGTTCTTCATTGCTCGAGAGGTACACGCGTATCGGAGATGAAGTCACCACCACAATGTCAACACAAATGGTCAGCACAGGTCTCAACGCCTATATGCATCGACATCACATCAAGGGCAACCTCCTCACCACACCTGGGCAGGAGGCAATGTCAATACAACAAGCGCGCCCCAAATCTGAGCGAAATTTCTTTTTCAGACAGAAAAAATAGCAAAACAAAATACTAACTTGGTGAGAGATATGAATGAATATACACCTTTTCCCGACAGATAGAAGAGCGGGATTGTGATCAAACCCAGGGAGACCTTATATTAGCCTACCAGGTCGCTCAATAGGGCACTTTTAGCGAATAGAATTTTGCTTGGACTAGAGCTACCGTTCCTACACATTCCGACAAAGATTTGTCGGAATTATCAATGAAATCTGGAAAGTAGAGGAAGACGTTGACAGCCAGCCAGTAGATTAAAGCACACAATTCAAGCAGCAAATTTGACAGAAGAGACCGGAATGAGCCTCGCCTCGTTCGTCCCCACGAACACCCAAAAGGCCCGTACCACGGAGATCGCCGCGTTCAGCCGGATACTGCATGATGGGAATGTTAGAGTATCTCCAACGGTTCACTGTACACGGTAATGGTAAACCATTTAGCGTGAATGTAGCCTACAACGCGGCTTTTAATATTGTAGTGGATCACGGTATCGCTACACCGGAAATTTAACACGGCAAAATCTGGCGTCGGCTCGGCAAATCTTGTCGCCAGTAAAAGGTATCATATTCTCTTTCCGTATCCTTCGAGCTGAAGGAAGGGAAACGATGGCATCTTCGCTAGAAGGAGGCAAATCGCCATCGTTTTCAGCCCACCGCCCCTCCACGCACCTGAAGCTACTACCACCACAGGAAGAGTGAAAAGGAGAAACTTCGAAGCAGAAGAGGAACCCCAGATCTGCCACGCGTATCTACGCATCGGGAAGGACTCGGGAACTGGCACTGGACGTCGGTATTCGGAATTAAATTTGGCCAATACAGCAAGCGTGAATCGCTGGCACGCCTCTGCAGCTGTGCTTCCTGCGATGCGAAAGTACTCGTCGGTAGATCTGCGGCTACGCCGTAGCAATATATGCGCAGAGCGGCAGTCACTTTCTGGAGAGGTGACAGCTCAGGATCACCCGCTGCATCGTACTTCTGATGGAAGAAGCTATCCCTATCCATCACGTCTGCCATCAAGCGGTGAAAGATCCGCGGGGGCATACAAAATCGGCGGCGGAACAAGCGACTGTAGTACACAGGATCAGTAGCAAAGTAGTCGAGGAAGAGGCGGCGATGACCTGCTGCGTGGTCGCGCTTCGCGTTTTGCGCTACGTCCAGAACGAGATCCACCACGCTTCCGTGACCTCCCCACGACCGCCAAGCTTGTACGCACTGACAGCGGACAGCACCGCCACCTCTGCAACCCCTTCGTCTTCGTCGTCTGCGTGAGCCTCTAGCAGACGCTTCAAACGGCCTCGCCAGTCCATTTTCGCGCTCACTTGGTGCCGGATGGGGAAAGATTTGGCGTGTGCCGGATACAGTGAACCGGTGGGAGAAAAATTACAGTGGCAGGAAGATTTGTAGCGAGACTCACAATTTCACTGTAAAGGCCCTTATACCGTTACCATATACAGTGAACCGTTGGAGATGCTCTTAGGTTGGGTTTTGTGAAGGCTAGCATTCTCATGGACACTTCTGACAAACGTCTATGGACCGCTTTAGCTACTATCTCGCAACAAATGAAGGTAAGAAAGTAAGCTGTCTCGCAACAAGCTGTGGCTGTTTGATGAGTATCCATACCTGCGTGTGCCTACAGAATTGAATTTACTAATGCAAGGGAAAACATTAGGCAAGTACCGCATAAAACATGAAAATGGAGGCTTTGTTTATAAAGCTCCTCCTTGCACTAAGGAAGATTTACAGTCTCTGATCCGTTATGTTTAAAGCTCAGTTCTCGTCACTCCGACTACCAGGATGCGGCGCTGGCATGCGACATGTGGCACTGCTCGGCTGGACATCGGATATTGGCTACATTCATAAACAACACGTGTCAGTATCCGCTAATAGAGTATTTTACTTACGGTTGCTGCGTGTGAAGGCAGCCGAGGAGCGGGGTCTCATCCTTGTACTCGACAAGGAGGACTTCCTCGCGCTAGCCGTGGCGCTCGTAATGCAAGATGCTCCATGCGCATCTCTGCTTAGCCAGCCCCCAGAGCTTGTGATGGCAGAAGCTGCAGCGCTGGATGCTGGTGCATCGTTACACGTCCTGCTGACGACCGAACCTGATTCTCTCCGTGGTGCCATGGTGAAGTCCCTCGCTTCGTCGTTGTCGCTAGCCGGTTCTTCACCCACACGTCCGCCACTAGAACACACCGAATCCGAAGCTAGCACACACACACACCACGAACACAATACGGCTGAAGAAGCAGAAGTCTGGAGACAGGGGTGAAGATAGCGTCCAGGCGTACGTGAACCGACTGCTCAAGAGTGTGGCCAAGCCAGCAAGTGCCATGACGGACCTTACCTCCCACTCGTTCAGGCGCGGCGGAGCCCAGCACACGAACGGAGACGATCGACTAGCCGCCCAGTGGATCATCGATCGTGGTGCGTGGGACATGAGCGAGGCGATTCGCCTACATGTATAACACGCCACGGGAAGACCAGAAGGTTGCACGGGTGCTGAGCGGCTGGAGCTCTGATCAAGCTCATGCCATCATCGACCTTGCTGTATTGGATCATGCGTCGCGAGAGAAGCTTGGGCGCTTGGAGGTTCTGGCGTTTAACTCCTGCACTGATCGGAAAGAGCAACGCCTCAACGTGAGTACCAAAGCTCTGAGTGTGTTGACCGTGTACCTCCTCCGCTACTACCCGAGCTGAAGGAACGTGCACCCACTGCCCCCGTCGTCACACGCGTCGACGAGTGGCTGGCTGTTGCTGGCATCCCGAACAGTGATGTGCTTGCTTGGTCTGTGGATTTGAACAATGAAGCTGTCTGCTCTGTTTATGAACGCGAACAAGAAACAACTGCGCACGCATGTCCAAGAACAGATCACCTTATAGTTGTCATTGAAGAACTTATCGCTTTGAACAAGGTCTTAGCTGCGCGCTTGACCATCGTTGAAGCGGGCCTACTCAAGCCTGCAACCAAGCCTACAGGCACGCAAACGAGCCCTGAAGATAAGCAAGAACAAACAAACGTCAGATCAAGAGACCAAGCCCAAGGGCAGGAGGAAGCAATCGACGAACCTTTCCGCCGCGTGGTTCGAAAAGTACACGCGAGTGCCACACGTTCGGGACTCTGCCGATAGCCAGAAGATGTCCAAGTCCCGCCACATCGTCGCCTTAATGAAGATCTTCCTTGTCGGCAGCTTCACTCTTGACGCTGGGGCTGAGAACTATAAGAACCAAGTCCTCGACACCGGTCGCCTCGCCTCGTTGAGTCTAGATTCCTTGTATTCCTGAAGTCCAAAGGGGACCGGATCTTTGGTTGGCCGTGGTTGGCCACGTATCTACGCACAGACGGGTGAAAACAAACTATTGGCTATCGAAAAACCTTGTCGAGGATATTGAGCAAGGTGAAACCAACTTAAGGTTTTATGACACACGAGGGCACCAAATAGAGGACCCCACGAGTTTTTGCGGCCTCATTTTTCAATTTGCCGCCTCGAGAGAACAGGGCTCTCGATGGAAAATCATGCATATCACAAAAATGTCGATTTCTCGGCCCAGAGGCCGTTTCAGGCGATTTCCTGACGGTTTTACACACTGTTTTCTCTAATTTTAAACCAATCCCGTATTCCTTGTGATTGACTATTTTACTCTAGACCTAGTTAAAACGAACCAATCAAAATTCGCATCAACCCTATACCTTGTTTAAACAAACCGGCGCGACCATCCCCTTATGTGATTGGCGACAGTCATCTTCACGATTTATCCTACTCAACAAAAAAGCTACTTGCACTACAAGAAAAGGTGACGCGTATTTACAGCGATATCCTGTCGGGCTCTATTGAGGGTTACCGGTTTGGTATCGGTTATTAACCGTGAACCGGTTAGCCCAAACCGGTTCAATCCGAACCCACGCTGATTACGCCACTGTCGATTACGCCACCTGTGGGTACAAGATTGTAGGTACGAGATGGGCATCGACGTGGCGCTCTCTGATTGGCTGAAGTAACTCAGTATCCAGTAAAGAATCAAGTAGTGTGTATCCAATAGGTCTAGAGATAGCGAGAAGGCTTGCGAGCTAAAGACCTCAATCAATCACTTTAGAATCTTCATTCTACCCCTCAAGTAGTTTCCTGCCTCCGCTCCGGTCTCGCCCAGAGTGCTGCCCTCCCTCCGCTTCGTCAAGCTTCACGGTGTCCAAGATCCATACCTTCCATCAGGCTCCGACACTGAAAAGCTCAACTCGTCGTCTGACGAAAGATCGACGACAACATTATCAATCAAACTCATCTCTTCTAATACTGCCACCGCGCTGTCCTCCAACGGTACTAATTCATCATCTGCTGGTGACGCGCTTGCTGACACAGGTGGTAGAATATGACATTTGCGGAACCCGTTCATGATTGTCAAGGGTGACTGCTTCTCCCAGCCAAAGCATACCTATGAGCAAATAGTAAGGCGGTTTGGGGGCTGCAGCTTAAATGCGCCCATTTCCGGTTGTTCGTGGCCTTCCTTGGTGCTGCGGCATCTCGAGGAATACGACTGTGCGGCACAGTCGTATTCCACACATCATTCCGGCACAGTCTGTGCCAGCGTGTTGGCGCCGATGGCCAGTTTCGTACCCTTTTTAAGCCAATTAGATTTTCTATAATCGAATTATTCGCATCTTAAGGTAAATGGCCAATTTAAGGCTGCCATACGCATGCAAGACTTCAGTGGTCCATTGCTCCGAAACCAAACCATAATCTCGACAGCTAAGGACAGCTCCTATATCCTATGAACTCGAGCGATTTTTAGAGGGTATCAACAGCTAGCAGGGAGTAAGGACCATGCTTTTGCAGGACGGCCCAAAATAGCGTCCATTCATAGGCCGTGTTCATTTTAAGGCCACGTTTTGATTTGTTTTCAGTATGGAAATCGGTGTCACGACAGCTCTGAAATAACTACAGTTTAATTTCATTTAAGTACGGTCTAACCTGTGCTATCCAATAATCGCAATGTGTATTATATGAAGTAGTGTATAAAAGTATACAGTGCTAAACGATTACCTCGTATAGCACCGGGTCTGCAGCAGTCTCAATTCGAATCTCTACTGCTTTCTTGGTCCGTGGCTTGCGTTGCTTCTTTTTCTTCTGTGTCGGAGGTGTCTCGGCTCCTAGCATGTCGCGGGTAAGCACTCGACCAGCCACTGTGGTGGTTTTCCTCTTCCTTCCTTTCCTCGTCCTCGGTGGAGGCAGCACTAGCATGTCATTCTGGACGATATCTTTCACTCGTAGCCACGCTGCCAGTGCAACCGAAGTCGGCAATCCGCTTTTCTTCATTGCCTACGCCGCAGCTTGCGTTGATCTTCTCAGATTTCGCGCAGGAATTCCTGCACTTTCGCTAACGTCAGCAATAGTCGCTCCGTTCTTTATTGCAATCAGAAGAAGGCTCCTTATGCAGGAAGCGGCAGCCAACTGCCTCGGTGTCTTGTTACTTTTAGTTCTGCCTGCTTTGGGGAAAGTCAAAGACTAAGCTGCTGAGCAGCACTACATATGAAAGAGATAACCGAGGTCCCTCGTCGCACTCCGTACAGTTCTGCAACAATCTTAGCAAAGCCTTGTCCCGGATTGTAGAATAGTTATATCGTGGACTTCTCCAACTGTAGCATGTCAGCTACGTGAAGCTCGTGGCATTTCAACATTCTTCACGTCATCTACAGCATCTTGTTTTTCTGTGGCCGAGTAACTCTTTCTTGCTTGTTTTCGCTTCTTTGCCTTCGTCGTCTTTGCCATTTTGAAACTGAGTCAAGGGGACTTACCAGCTCGCGACAAGACCTCAAAGGTTCTTGTGAAAACATACGATATATATATATTTGACCAATAGGGGGACTCTAGTTTTATTCGGGCGTTCGGATTGGTTGTAATGCACTTGGTCTTAAATTGGTATCGTGGCCTTAGTTTGGCCGTTTACCTTATTGGTACTTTGTCTGCAATTTGAGCGTGATAAACCTCCAAGGATTTGCACTTTATACAAAATTCAAGGGGTCCTTCACGCCATAACAACGACTTTTTGCAAGGCACCAGAGCGACCCCGTGCTTCCAAAGAGGAGACAGATTGACGGAAAAGAGCACTTTTCGTAGGTGCTTTCATTGTCTAGAATGTACATCTTTGTGAAAAGTTTTGCTGAAACAAGTGCGAGAGTTTGAAAAGTGGCACGAAATTACCTTACCTTTGTTGCGTGCTTTCATTCTTGTGAAAATGAGTGAACCGGAGGGCAGCGTTTTACCTTTGGCAGTCCATAATTCACTCACTGACTGAGCGAGCTAGACTGAGGATCATTCCTGGTAGTAAAATACTTTGCGACAGAGTTTCAAGGTGTCCCCGAGTCAGAAGGTACTTGATGGCTGGAATTCGCTGGAACTTTAGTGACCGACGTTCGTGTGTGTGTGAATCAGGCAACGGATTTCCACAATTGAAAGTGCCGCAGAGGACGCACCTGAGAACCGTCTTGTGTCTACCATGGACAAAGTGCATCAAGCGTGGTTTGCGGCCGGCACCAAGGGAGATGTGGAAACCATGAAACGTCTGCGCGCCCAACACCCGCAGTGGCTCAACCTCAAAAGGGTTCGTCTGCTAAAACCTTTTGTATTTCGATACTTTGAGGTTGTCAACTTGTAACTTAACATGGACGATATTTGGGCTTATAGCTCGTTGGGTCAGTCGTCACGTCAGACACGACCGTCTCGCCAACCCGGTCCTGCAGTTGGGAGCACTTCCACTCGCCAACAATTGGGGCTTCAGCACTGCTCACGGCTGCATGGGATGGCTGCGTCGGGA